>VUJU01000117.1:0-92010 GCA_009835225.1 Aphis craccivora | reverse complement strand
TTTTTGGACCTAAATATCGTCCAGCGCAGTTGATGTATAACCTTTTTGAATCCCATAATTTTTTTTTCCTTACCTGTGATTTCTGGCGCAATTGACATATACCCATATCTAATACTTATAGGTCTACAAAACTAAAACTTGAATTTAATCTACTATAAAGTTAAACTTTATATTTAATTATAATTTATTTATTAATTCTAGCCAATTATATACAAACATTTAGTGAATCGACCACCAAAAAACTGTTTTAGCTGTATTGAATATTATAAAGAGTAGGTATATCACTGGTATATTATTTAAAATTTAAATGTTGACTTTAAATTATTGAGCTATGAGTTCCTAAGCAGTATTACCAATTGTAAAAAATGTAATGAATATAGTTAATGTAGGATCTAAACGAGAAACTTCATAAAATGTTGGTCTTTAAATTGTTAAAATTGTGGTTGCTTAAAAATTTACTTATATTGATTTTTAATTCAAATTTTATCAATAAAACAATTCTAGGTAGCTTAGTTATTACTTGATTATTTTATTATTTTCTAAGGAAAATACTTATTTATTAAATACATTTTAAAATTTTAATACAAACGGCAAATCGTTATTAAATATATAAATGGGTGTAGTAACTTAAGACTGAATTATTTGTGGAAATATATATATATATAATTAATAATAATAATAATAATAATAGATGATTGAAATATAACCTAAAAACTTAAATAGATTACATAGATTATATTAATTTAATAGATTTTAAGTTACATACTAACATGAATATTCATATATATTTGTTTTCTAAATTTTACCTACTGGTTTTATTCAGTTTTCAATTATATCAACAAATTGCAATTATTTATTTGTGTTATATTAAATACTTAAAATTTGATGTTTGAGATAGTTTGTCTGATGAGATAGTTGATGTGTCAATTCAGATATAATCCATTTATTTTAACCTTGAATACATTTTGTAAGCAGGAATGGATAAAGTATATGTGACAAAGAAAAGTGTACATTTCAATTGTCAACCTAAAGCCAATATTTGTTATCAGGTAAATAAATGTCATCATTTGTAATACTTAGATTAAATTATATATTATAAATTATGAGTGACATTTTGTGTGTAAATAATAGTATTGTAAGGAAACTACAATTTTTCAAGTATTTATTGTTCAACACATGTCTGTTTTGAGTTTTGAATATTCCAAAGACTAAAAAATTTATGGCACAAAATAAAATGATTGATATTTTTTATTTAAGCAATTTTTGAAATTCAGTTAATTAGATTTATAGCTAATTTATTCAGTATTATATTATATTGGTATCTTGATATATTATCTTATAAAAGAGTCTTAAAGCTGTAATGATTTCAAAAGCTATTGTTAGTGGGTTCTTTAAATCAATATCGAGTACCTCAATGTGTTTGGTTATTATAACTTTGTATTTTTAATCAAAAATTAGTGAAAAGTTTTTTTAGATATGGCTATATATATATATAGGTACCTATAAAAAAAACTGCAATTATATTATATGAATAGTTGTTCAATTAATTGGAAAAAATAGTTGTCAACTGATTAATTAACAATACTTAATAAGTTTATTCTAAAAGTTAGGATCTTAAAGGCCAAGTTAAATTTTTGCTAAACTATTTTATAATATGTTACCTAACATAGATAAAGATTAAACCATTTAAGAAGACATATAGACATTCTAATGACCTAATAACATCCTCAAATATTTATCGAACGACTTTGTTTATACATAGCATTACATTATAAACAATCACATTAATTTATATGTCAACTGTTGTCAGTTTAAAAGTTTAATGTAATTAAAAGTTTGAATTATTGATTAGCTTGAAAATGGTTTTTCAGATTGAAAAAATAATGAAGAATTGTTCAAAAATGTCATGTTTGTTTTCAACAACGGTTGAAATTTTTTGTAGCTTACAAATTGTGAAACATGAGTAAAATATAAAATTATAAATCAAATGTACTAGTCTTGTTAATTTTGTAACTAAAAATAAAATCCTTATGAATTCTTTTTTCCCTTAAATATTAAGTCGTTTAACATTTTTAAATAAATTTAGTTTTAGTGATTAATACATTTTCAAATGATTAATAGTGATTTATGGTTTTGTCTGTACTATGTATTCTAATTATATTTCAAAAATTAAACTTTTAAGCATGTTATACATTATAAATAAGCTCCTTAGAGAATTGCATTTCTAATTTTAGTGATATTAATTAGAAACAATTATATAGTTAACACACCCATTTTTGTGGATCATCAAGAAATATTGCCTATCCAACATTTAATGATTCTATTCTATTTTGTTTTGTATATTTATTTTTAGTTTTATTAATATTGGTATAGTATTTCAAGAATTTTGATAAGTTTTAATTTATTAACCTTTTGACAACCTTTTGACCTAAATACCTTTTAAATTCTTCTGTCACATGTACATTTATTTTTTTTTGTAGAATATATAATGGGAATCTCTAATCGAAAATAATTATTTCCCAATAAAGTAAATTTAATGCAGCACCAAAAAGGTTAATTATTCATATTTTGTTTTGATTCAATAAAAATATAACATCAAACTTCTGAATTTATCATTTTGTTATAAATGTATTTTTAAATTATGTATTCCCATAACACATCTGATTTTTCCAAATATCTTAAAACATTTTTAAGCGATAAAAATACATATTAATTATAAATTATATTATAGTGTTTATTGAATATATAATAATTATATTTAAACCATCACTAGAACATTGTGTTTATATGTATGTTTTGAGCGTCATCTTAATAAATGAACTGTACTGTTGAGTTATGTCATTAATCAATTTCACATTGACTCTTACTTAAGTAAATATGCAAATATGATGTTTTAATTGTGTATTTATATTGTGCTTCTAAACTATTCCACTTAGTTTCAAATGATCATTTTGATTAATTTTAAAAATTTGAATTCTAATCAAATTGATTTTTTTTTAATTGACTATTAATTATTTGTAATCATAATTATTAGTTTCACCGTTTTATAATTTTCATTAATAAATAAATAGTTTTACAAATTAAATTAGTCCTATTTTTGTTTTTAATGATATTTTATACAATTTGCATTTTATAAGTATGTGTTTAATGTTAATTATTTAATTACAAAATTAAATTGTTTAATAATAACATAAATAATAAAGATCAAATGTTTGATTATACTTAAATCTTTAATATTTTCATCATATATTTTTAATGTTTTTTTTATCATATTAATCATAATAATATCTGCTTATAAAGATAGTTGTTAAGTTAAAATGATGCAATATAATATGATTAAATTAGGTAAGTTAGGTAACCATATATTAACTCATGCATCTAGTATTATATATTTTAAAGCTAAATAAAATATTTTGCCAATTCTTAAAGGGCCTTCATAATATGTACATATTGATTGTATAAGTGGTTATGTGTTTTTAAATCTGGAGTAATTTTAATTATTTAATAACATCCAAAAAATGTTCCTCATTATCTATGAACAATATGGTAATTTTAACAATGCGGCAAATGCAAAGTTTATTATTTAGGCATAGGTTCTGTGTAGAGTATACTATAAAATCAATCAGAGTAGGTATTTATCTAATTCAAAATTGGGTGTTTGGTGTCATTGTAAATAGATCATTTTTATAAATTTGGTTTGATATATGTGGTAAGAGAAAAAGGTACTAGAGGTTTAGTTCTCTTTCTCAAATATAATTTTATATTTATCTATGGACCATGTAAATAATGATTGGACTGCAGGTTTTTTACGTGTTGTAGGTAACTTTTTTCATATTTTTTTAATAGAGTAAGAAATGTTTGGAGACTTAAATTCTTTAGTTGCATCTTTAAATACTGTTTATAATATATATGTCTTTTATAGTATATGCTCAAATATTTTCATGAAAATTATTTATGAGCAGTGTTGCCTTCGCCCTTTATGATGATCAATACTATTAACAAATATTTCTTTATTTAATCTAATAAATTGTTTAAATTATATTTGGATTACTTACAAGTTATAATATACTAAATTTTGGTCGTGCATTTGCGCATTTGATTTGGTTAATGTGTAAATGATGTATAGTTGTTTTTTTAAGATAATGTTCAATTTATTTTGGAGCCACTTATGATATTTGTCATTTTTAGAAATTAAACATTTTCAAAATATTACTATTCTAGAAGAAATACATATTTAATAGAGGTGTTCTAAAAATTAATCTTAGTATCTAATATTAAGACTATAACTATTAAACTTAAAATTGTTTTTATTTTTTCAGTTAAAAATTGGTTGGATATATTAAAAAACTTGTTCAAATGTATTAAGAAATGTCTTCCGCCATGAGAACAACTTTACAGACTGTTCCAGAATCGCTTGCGACTGACCATGTAACAAACTCAAAGGTAAGATTACCTACAGACTATTGTTAGGGTTTCTTTATGAAATATACATTTTTAAATTTAAATTAGTTCATTAATTTCATATTTTTGAACTTTTAAATATATTAAAATCGTCACTTTTAACTAAAATATAAGTATATGTATTATCGTATAATAAGTAATAACTATAAAGTTTTTGAGTATATTTTGACATGATGAATATGTTTGAAATGTAAAAATCGTGTGATAAAATTAATAAGTTTTGTTTTGTTATTTTACAATTGTATGGGACATTAGTTCACTAACGAATCGCGATTTTATCCATAAAAAATGCGTCTTTAATAAATTATATCATAACTAAATTTATATAATAGAAGTAGCCAAGTAGATACTTAATAATGTATTATATACGTAGTGCGTACGTTGGTAGTGTTATGAAAAACTTTGTTCGTTTCAATATAAAAATCTAATAAAAAAACTCAAAAAAAGTGTTCAAACGATAAATTGTTTGGATGAATAATTTATTATTAAGTTATAATCGTACGTAATTAATCTGATAAATATTGTATCACGATTTCCTTTGATACCTACATTATTAAATTATCCTAGGTATCATTGAAAAGATTTTTATATAACATTTGTAAATCGTAATTATATAATACCTACGAATGTGTTTTTGCTGATTCCGTCTATAGTATTTTTGAAATTAATTTATTATTCAGATTTAGTGTTTAAATCATTAATCAGATGTTAAAGTAAGTTTTTTAATTTTTAATAATAAGAAAACAGAGTTTGATACACGTTTTCGCCTGAATTTTTAAGTCTGTTTTGAACCCTTTTATTAAATAGGTTAATTAAAAACTTTTCGTTTTCACAACTTAATAGTATAAGCTTTGAGTTTGATAATATGATTTAAATTTATTGCTAATAAGATAATATTTTATTATGTAAATTGAAGTTTCTAATTATTAATTATTTAAATTATTGTATGTATATTATATTATTATATTACATTTTTGTTGGTGTAGAAACCGGAGTAATAGTAGAAACCGTTTTTGTTATTTATAACATTTTTCTATCTAATGAACTCCATAACTCGTTAATAATGTGCTAGTATTATATTTTGTTGTAGGTATTTATAACAATATTTGTCATTGAATAATTTCGCAGTCATTCACAAAACATATTGTTTGACTACTGTTAATAAATTTCTACCCTCCATTCGTAGTTGGTGTTACATAATATAGATTATATCTTTATAATTTATAAATAAAGTATATTGCTAACTAGTTATTCTTAAATATTAATGATTAATATAACAATATTGTTTCAAAATAGCTGAAAATAATTTTAATTGAAGATACATTTTTACAACATTTATATTATTTTTTCGTCTAATTAATATAAGACCTGTCTAAATTCATAAAATAAATAATATATAAAGTGTAATATGTAAATAATCATTATTTTGGAAATAAAAGATTTGTAAATATTGAATACACTTTTTATTGCATAGGTAGTTTTTAAAATACCTACTTCTTGATGTTCTTTTGAAAGTTTAAATACATTCAAAACATTTCTTTTTTGTATAGATACACGATGTTAAAATGTACTTTTTTATTTTTTACAAAGTATTTAAAAAAAATATATTACATTTTTAGTAAAATGGTTAAAATAATTTAAAAGGCAAACAAATTAATTTTTTTTTATCAAGCTAATAATGCATAAAATAATATTTTTTGAAAACTGTAATGGAATATAGATCTTTTTTTAGCGTTTAAAAAAATGTATTTAGGTAATTTTAATAAAATCAAATATTTATGTTTAAGTGTAGGTACATATTATCGATTTTGACAAATTACTTTAAAGTTAAAGCAATCGCAATCCCACTATAGGCCAAGGTGATATAAAGAAGGGGAGGGGTCATACAGGTAAATCAATAGCTCTGTTTACGAGTTGAATTACAATTGAAAGTATTTGTTAAATATTTTATTTAATTTGACGCGTTAACATTTACATTGTCGTTTCTATTAATTATAAACTATAAATAACTATAGCTATAATAATTGGATGAAAATTAAAAAATAAAATATATCGGTTAAATTCTTATGATTGATGCGGGAAAACATGAAAATCAACCTTCAAAATCGTCTGTTTTTATTTATTTTTGTTCCCGCGAACTATAAATAATAAAAACTTATTAAATTGTTTTAACATTTTATTGTTTTTATTGTTTTTTATTATATTTTGTTATTTAATTTTTTTCAAACGAAATATTAATTAAGTTAAAATCCATTTATTTTATAAAGCCTATACTATATACCATAATATTTCTTGATGAAAACAAATTTCTTAGTCCTACCCTATCGTCCCTATCTTTATTGTCTGAGGGACCTTATTTCTCAAATTATTATAGGTCATAACACTCATAAGGACGCATGCAACATTGTTTGTCTATAGATTAAAATACTCTCATGGTATGATTGAAATAATAATAAATATTATTAATTTTATTAATAAAGATAATGTTCTTAGTTGTTACCTTTAATTTTGATGATAAGATCTATTCACTATAATAAAAAATAAGTGGGCTGCGAGTATCGCTTTGGTGTACGGTAGGTGTCGAGTTGGTCACTGTGATGGTTGTGTTAAATTTGTATTCAACGGTATATCGTTGAAAACGAAACACGATTCTCAGCAAAGACTGTTTTAATATTAGATACTAAAGTACAAGTATATTTCATGTTATATTTTTTTTATTAATAAGGTGGGTTGATTATATTTTTGGTGAAAACATTACATTTATTACCTACTATACTCGTATTATTAATATTTAATTATTATAATAATAATATACATATACTTACGAGTATACTGTTATTATGCTAATTATTTCTGAGTTCTATATTACCGTAAAACAGTGTGAATAGGTTTATGGTATAAATAGGCAATAGCTTAATAATTAATCTATATATTTTAAAAATATTACTGCGTGTTGATTTTGTATCAATTTTTGGTCTCTTTTAAGCAATCCAACTTTACCGTAACATTTTCTTTTAACTTTACCTAGTAGTCACTCAAATCATCATCATCATCCAAATTCAATTGTTTAGATAAACATATTATTTCCTTTATTTCGTTAAAATTGTTTACGAATAGCGAATAGCACAAATATTGATTAAGTAAGTCACAATAATTAATATTTTCTAAGATTTGCGAATTTTGACAAATGAATAATTTGATTAAACTTTTGAATTGTATTTCCATACATCTATTGTCTTCCATCTAAGTTTTGAAGGACCCAGGTCGGTGATTTAAAAAAAAATTTTATTTTTTTATTTATACGTAGGTACTCGTATATTAACAGTAAGGTTATTACTTAATAGTATTTTCCAAATCAAAGATATTATAATGTGAGTTTGAAGTTTAATATAGGTGTACTAGTTATAAATTATATGATGCAGTTATATCAAAATAATGGCAAAATAATGATTGCGTAAATTAAATAACAATTGTATAATTCCGATACATTTATAAGATTTGTAAGCAAAATTATGGTTGCTAGATTTGGAGTAAAAAGTTCAAAGACATTGTACAATGTAATGAATTCATCTCGGATTTTTTGGTATTAATTGAGACATTTGATGAAAATATGTTTGATTGTATCTGGTGTACTTATGAGTTACAGAAAGATTGATGTTGTCCAGTTATCAGGTACTTGTATGTTAGATTGGCGTGCCCAATTCTTGATCTATTTATTATTGTTTGCAGTCTGCGTGGGAGCAAATCGTTGTGTCCCCTAAGGAGGGTAGTTTATTTTATTACACTAAGTTTATTGTTATCTACTAGAATCTTATCTCTCTGGCATAATTGGTGTACTTATGTTTAGATTTATTTGTTGTTTTGCGTCTGGATATATCGTGATATTCCATAGTACCTATCACAGGTTCTTTGGTTGCTTATTTTTAGATATTTTGTATACTATTTCAGTTCAACTAATACTATAAAAAAAAACCATTATTATTAAAAGAGCCTACACTAGCGAAAATTAAAAATGACTTAACAGTGGCTGTAAATTATTTGTTCTGTGTTTATTCGTTATACATTTTAATATTTTTAACGTTTTTAATATATAGGTGATATTGGTGATAGTTGTCGATATTATTTATTGAAATGGTCCCTACCCCTAGGATATATATTTATTTTTAATTAAGGGCTATTTTAAATGTTGAATTATAATGAACAAATTATTTTCACCGACACTTTAATTAAGTACTAAAGATTTTAGTATATTTTAAATGTATCGTAAATCCGTTTTTTTTTTTCAAGTATGTGGTAATAAAGTATCTTTATTCTTTATACACTATTAAAAATGTTGGCATCAAATTTCGGTAATCGTGATTGGCTTACATTCCATGTACACCTAAATAAAATTAATGACACGGAAGTGTAGTATAACATCTAAAAAAGTAAAACATAACAACTACTTAAAAATTATTTATTCTTGGAGTCTAGATTTGTTTACACTTTGTATTGTATTACATGACCTTATTTTTCAAGACTAAATTGAGAAATTGTATTGCGTTTTGATTTTATCATAAAAGAAAGTATGTTTGGTGGCAGTGTGAAAAGCCTCAATTTGCTAGTTAACATCATAATATTATTTAAACTCCTTTTTTTTACGTAATCTAAGTGTTTTATAAGAGTAGTAGGTAAATATGAATTACCTATATTCCGTTATAACACGTGTATACTTTATCCATATTATATATTGATACTATAGTATGCTTGATGTTAAAAGTTTTTATCAACTAAATTATAATTATAGAAAATATACAATTTTGTAGCAAAAATTTAAAAATTAATAATGATTATTTATGATAAAAAACATAAAAATTTATGTTTAAGTTTCTTTATTAATTTTTAAGGTAACTATGAATTATTTTTATGTTATAAAAGTAATTTTTTATTTGGTGTTTAAATAATCTTTATTTAATTTTATATTCAAAATTATATTCTGAAAAGTTTGTTTCATAATATTATTTTCATTTTATGTAAAGTGGTTTTATTTTATTTTTTATTTTTAACTACCATAACTTATGGTTTATTAGGTACGAATTAGATGCATTAATGTTGATGCAATGTCTGAATTTATGAAATAAATATTATTTTTTTAGATGCTCTGAATAGGTTTTCTGTTTCGTGACGGTTGTCATTAAACGTATTGTTCAAATACATTAAAGCTATTTAATAATTAAATCTTAATGTATTCAACAAAAGTGATTGACCTTATTATATTATTATGATATAAACTAAAAAAAATTTTGTATTTTCATTGGACATTTATTATATGTGATCCTGGATAATTTTTGAATTCAAACATCTTGTAGTATCTTTATTTTTAAGTCTTTCAAAAGATGCAGTCGATGCTACCATTGTCGTCCATTTGTCTATGCCCTCGTAACTCCATAACGAGTGGAATAATTGTTAAAACCGGTTTCAATTTTTTTGCAATCAGATAAACTAATAGTAAATTAATCAGATATTTTTTTAACGTTTATTAAAAACCATTTGGTTCAACCAAATAATAATCATCAAGGAAAATAATTTGATGACAATAACGATTAATCTTACATCAAGGATATAATCTTTGTATTATCTTTCGTGGTGTGTTGAAATTATTGTTCTATTGTACTATAGTGCTATTAAGTATATTATTGTTTATCATTAGTAGGTAATAACTTTAATAAACTTTAAAAATATTATTTTATTTATTTTATGTTTTTTATTAACATGTTTTTTGACGGCAAAATAATATAAATTAAATTGACCATATGGGAGTCTATCAGATTATGTTAGCAGGTAATTTGCAAAGCTTTTATGGGCAAGGAGATTCAAAATGTATTAATATTTAATATCGACTACAATAGTAGGAATATTAAAAATCGCATCATATGCTTGCACAGATATAATCGGTAAAGTAGACATAGATAATACAACTATTCACGTTTAAACAATAAGGTTCATTTGTAACTATCCGGGAGGAGATATCATTTTAAAATAATATAATATACTGCTCTTACGCACATATTTTGATTACATAAACAAAATTAATCTTTAATATTATTAACAAATTTACAATTCTGAATTATGATAACATCAGTCGCGCTCTTATTACAGTCTTATATCAGGCATACAGATATACAGAGAAAATATAAGCTAAATTATAATTTATAACTAGTGTATATTTTCAAAATCAAACTTTAACAACATAAAGTATACAACACACCTTAATCGTTATTATTGTTATACGTAGGTCAGTGTATTAGTGTAAACATAACTTTCCTGTCAAAAAAGTAGACATGAATTCTAACATTTAAAAAAATTACTTATGCTTCTTATTGATATATATGATATATATATATATATATATCATCTATTATAAAATACTTATTAATTCTTAATTACAATTATATTTGTGATGTAATTATAATTTAAACTATTGATAATAGTTAGGTAATAAAATATTTATTTTTAGCATACAATTTAAGTAAAAACTTAATATTTGGAATTTTCGAGAATGCGAGAAAAAAGCGACATTATAAGTGGGTGAACGTACCTAGATCCCAACAAACGAAAAAATCCCTTCTAATGTGTGAAATCTGGTCAACACCTATGGTACTTATTTGGTATTACATATGTAACGTATAAAGTTTATTTGAGTACATTTTTTTCAGTTAATATTGATTTTTTTCGTCAAAGATTCTAAGAAAAAGTCTAAGAAACTATTTTATTTATATGCAATTGGATGTGATTTTAAACAATACGAATGATTTTATTTGAAGCAAATAATGCTGTGTTAGCAAACGTATTCAACGTATTTCTGTAGTGGTAGTTAACAGTTTACTCTGACTATTTCGTTTATTCGTGCGCAGCACGCTTATGTAATGCATGCGTATAATTATCTTTATAAGTATGAATACATTATAGAATAACTAATATATTTAGATAAAATAAAATTCGAATATGTGATTTCACAGTCAAATTAATTCATCTGACACGTTTCTTTTTTTTTTTTTGTAAAGTCTATCGGTATTAAATGAGTTCATCTAAACTGTACAATCTCGCAAACGTGCTGCGATAATAATAATAATAAAAATATTAGTTACAGTGTATCTAGACTACACAACGTATCAAACAATTTTTATAACCTATTTATTTCGAGCGTGTGGCGTATAATGTACGTTTTTTTGTATATAAGACCAGTCTCGTGTATTGTAGCATTTCCTCAAATATTATAAAATTACCAAAAATTATAGGCACTTATATTATATTAATAACGATATAAACAAGTCCGGTGGTATTGATGGCGTATTTGTTGAGATTAAATTAATGTATGTATATTGTATATGTGAAGATGTATCTCCTATATTGTTGAAATGGAGTAGTTCTACTTTCATCAATTTTTTCATTGTTTTGGTGATCATTCGCAGATAGTATTATGGATTGGCTAATATTTTGTATTTGCATTTATTTTTATGTTTATATTTTAATTATATTTTATACTTGGAATCGAAGAAACTAAGTTTTATCTCGGAAAAATGTTACCTATATATGAATTGCAGTGTCTCGGATCCTTTGGGACTCAATTCACATATTTTAATGAAGTTCTTGAACTACTAATAAATAATAATAATAACAAATAATAATTTGTTTTTCAAATAATTATGATATTGTAATATAATATCTGTAATATTATTTACTAATATTCAGTTTGTACAACAAAACATATCATCAATGTATAAAAAATAATGTCTTTAGAAAATTGTTTTATTTTTTTATTTAACACAAAGTTCATGATTTTCCCGTACGCATTAGTAGGTAACTTTTGACACACAATGGTACTTTTCGAAGTCATGGATGTCTGAATTCTGCGCTCCTCCGCACTAAATTCTAGTTCTAACACAGACTTTGTAAATCTAAATGTGCATAAACGACTATTTCACAAAAATGTATTTTACGTCACTGGATTACTGAATTTTTTCATTGTATCTAGACATTTTCAGACTTTTCTCAACCAACTTGTTTTCATCTGCCCTCTTTATGAATGTTAACATTTGACTATTTAAATTAATTGTATACATATTAACAATACTATAATAATATACAGCATTAAGGTTATTTATATTGAATACAATATTAAAAATCAATGTAGTAAAAAATAATTTCTAATGACTATATAGAAAACAAACTTGTATCACGACGAAGCTTAAACAATGACCATAATATTTCTTACCATGATATTTTAACGCACAAACATGTCCACTAAAAGAAAAGGGCTGCCCTTGCGCGTCGTTCCCTTTATATTTAAGTGCGTCTCTGGCGGCGGGGCAAATGTTGGGTACTGTGCTAGACCGTTAAACAACGCCAAAACAACAAGTTAGGTAGGTACTTGACTTGTCCGCCGTCGATAATATTATTATTAGAATGTCGTAAATCGAGGCGCGTTGGTCGTATATTATTTTCCCGTCAATCTCGCGCATCCTAATAACCGTTGGCCAACGTTCGTCCGTTCCATTTTCCGTTCACGGCGACCCTTTTAATAAAGGTCGTATCGTCGTTGTAGTGTTTGTACATTAAATTAGTAAAGTGGCGAGCGCGGTTGTTGTCATATAACTATAGCTGATGTAGGTTTTTATCGATACGGATCCTTCAATATATATAACTTATTTAAAAGTCTTTCTCGGTGATCAAAATGCAACCCAAGTCTGATATTCTATCTTAAAAATCAACAAAAAATTCGTAATAATGTGTGTTTTTACTTAATATTTATTTTCTTTATTGGCGGAAAATGTTGTTAGTAACGACCGACTTGGTACCGTTCAATGGTTGTAAATATTTACATTATTATTTTCATTACTTAATCATACATTTTGTATTGGCCGGTATCGATTGACTCAACTTTTACTTTTTTGGACTCGTGTGAAAAATTTAAAACGTGAAGCGTTATTTTAACAACAAACGAATATAAGAGAAACCAATATAGACAAAAACTCCAAGGGGGTACTATCCTCCCCACGAGCTCTCGTCCCCTTTCAACATAATATAATATACGACATTAAAATATCGTATTATGTATGACGTGGAGAAATATGAAAATGTATTTTTAAATAAATGACGCCGGCAGGGGTCGAAACACACAACACGTTCCGTACTGCGTGCGCGGTGCGTGTTGGTGGCGGCCAGCGTTACTCACTTTTTCTTGCCCGGGGGCGATACAGATAATACGCGTTACGCGATCGCCGCCGAGCTCGTTTCGAGTATACATATTATTCACAACAATATAATATAATATAATATAATAATAATAATAATAATAATACGCGTTTCACCGGACGACGGCGGTGTGCGTAGGTACTCGAAATAATATAATATATATAGTTTAATAATCTATCTTCGAAATGTAATTATACAAAATGCCTATCGTGTGTTACAATATTATTATTAATTTATACTATATAATAATGATATCGTCATCACGATGATCATCGTGTGACCAAAAGTGATAGCGACCGCGCCAACGTCGATGACGACGATAACTACTATCTCTCTCTCTCCCACCGGGGCCCGTTCGCCGCCGTCGCAGCAGCCGCGTCCCGTCGACAACGAGTGGTAAGCGGTAACCGCCGCCGCGTGCACAGTGTGTGTGTGTGTGCGTGTGTAAGTGAGTATAGAACGGCCGCCGCCGGACCAGTGTGTGTGATGGTGGTGTTCTCTGTGTTCTCAGTCAGTGCGTCCTCTGAGATCGGCACCGGCCGCCGTCTCGCGCTCTCTCACCGATCGATACACTCGTGTCACACTAATAACAATAATAATAATATATCAATCAATATAAATAAAATTGCACGACGGGGACTCGTCTCAGGTATATAAGCACTTCCGATAAACGCGCTTGTCTGTTGTTCGAATTTTTGTTTTTTGTTTTTGTACGACCACCGCCGATTTTCGATCGGGTTTACCGCGGTAGTTCTATCTGTCTAATGTCTCCGGAGGCATCATATTTATAACGTTATACGCATAAATTAGTCCGTCAGACGGTTTTAACGATGTCTCGTTGACGTCGGTTGGGTATCCGTCCGTCGCCGTTAACCGTTGGCGACCGCCGCCGCCGCCGAAAAGCCTCTGCAGCATCTCGTATCGCGGATATTATGTTGCGAATGCTCCGGAGGTCCAACAGCAACCGATCCAATTGTTCCGCAGACACCGTTGTCATACCCAACATCAACTACGACTACGGTAGTAGTAATATTATCAAGACCAACGGCACCACCATCGCCATCACCACGACCACCGCCACCATTGTCACCACCAGCACCAACGCCAACAGCGGCGGAGGCGGTGGCGGAAATACCAGCACGGCCCGCAGCTATACCGCCGTATCCGCTGCCGCCGCAGCTGTAGCCGCCGCCGCCGCTGCCGCTGGAAAAAAACCCGCGGCCACCAACCACTACCACCCCAACAACAGATACTCGATGGTCGAGTCCTCTACGTGTTCGCCGTCCGCAGCCAATCGGGCCAAAGACTTGGAACAGCACCGGCGGTTTAGACCTCATTCGCAGGCCCGCAGGTTGAGAAAAACCAGACAGGTCAGGATCAATTTTTTTCCTTGTTTACAAAAAACAACATTCCTCCCTGCCGGCCGTGCGATTTTATTTTGGCCGTTTGCGCGATCCACCTGGCCCACCGCCGCACCACCACCCTATTCTTGATATTTCATAGTTATTGTATGTATTTAGGTATTTATTCGGGTTTTTTTCCACCGTGAAACCTAACCAATAATAATTGTGTGATTTTATTTTTTCACTCTACCGGAGCCGAGAACTACCCGACCTGCCTCACGTATTTTTACAATAAGTTCTCGTGTTTTTATTTTATTTTAAATACGTTGTACCGCACTTGAAGTTTTCCTATTCAATTAGATTCAATTTAAGTATTGTTTTTTTTCCTTGAAATGTATTATACACAATATTATTGTTCCGCGTTTTGTATTTTCAATTAATATTCTCTCGACTGTGTAGTTATAGTTATAGTTTCGCAGTGTAGGAGTTGCGGTTCGAGCAGTAATAAACATCAACAAATTTAAAGTGGATATTACTTACATTTATTTTGACTACTTTAATATTGTGATTGTCGACGTGCGGTCCTCGTGTTATATAATTTATAGTGTATGTGTGTGTGTTTGTGTACTTGTACTATGAATACAAATAAAAAATAAACAACTGCTTTCGATATAATTAACTTAGTATAAAGAGCTGTACACGTGGAGCAATGCAGGATATCGTTCACTTTGTAGAGTTTGGTTTGAGTATATATTATCATAATACAGGAATGACTTTTCGGTGAAAAATAAATATTGTTTGGAAATGTCGTTTATCCGCCGTTGTTTTATCAGTTATTGTGACTCAATAATGTAATGGTGCAGTAATCTCTGCCTCGTCGTATCCTCTCAGTAATCTATGCTGTTGCGTGCAATATTTTTTAGCATTGATTTTGAAATACTACCATAAATAGTTATTCGTTTTAAATAACGTCCATTAGTTGGGATTTAATTATCGTTTTACAGATAACGTAAAAACGAGTCGTCGGCTTTTTTCCATCTGAACAATTTTTTATTCAATTGATACGCTGTAATTTACTGTAATGATTTTTTTTTTCATTTCCGAACGAGTTATATTATTATATTATACTGCACTACAAAATTGTATTGTCGTTTTTCCCTTTCTGATATAGATGAAGTAATAACATTCTTTCTCGGTTCAATGTTACGTGTCTTTAAGGAGGCCAGGTCTGAAAGTTGAGCGAGAGAGAGGTAATTACATTAAAGAGATGGCGTCAATAAAAGTTCCACTCGCGCATGTGTTTATTGGTATTGCACCCAGTATATTTTATGTTATGCAGCTGAGGTGTTTCATGATTTAAGTCGGTCTGCACATTGTTTGTATGTATATTGTATACATCGAAATAATATTTTAAATTATATGTACATATCATAAAAATAACTTAATACAGATCGCAATCGGTAACAGGCTTTGAAGTTATTGTGAAATCGAGTTTATTACACCAACGCGATTACCATTTGAATGTCTGGTGCAACGTAATAGATAAGATTTGTTTTAAATTGTTTTCTTTGTGTGTAAAACACTTTTGATGTTTTGTTTTTGCTAAAAATAATTTTACATAATTAATCAAAATTGTATAGTTTTTAATTATGAAATAATGCGTTTTTCCTTGGTTTTTAAAGGTACTTAGGTACGTTTATACAAGCATAAGCACAATATAATAACAATTTTTCTTTTAATTTAATCTATTTTGTTTCATTATCTCGTTTAATGTTTTTTTTTTTTAATTTGCCTCGAAAGTATGTCATACGAAGTTTGATATAGGCTGTTATGAATCGATAAAAAACATACTAGAATGAGGTGTCTATTAAAAAAAAAAAACAATATATATATATATATATATATATGTCATCCAAACAAGGGGTTTGGATAGCGTGCATAATCCGATTGGATGAGGTATCGTCTCTTCGAATGAAGGAATTTAATAACCAATATGAGAATGAAAGATGTGTGTTGCAAAATGAAATCGGTTGTCTGATTTTTTTTTATTATTATATATTTTTTACCGTAACGGTGTGTCGAATGTACCTACTCGGGTCTTACCTGACAATGCATTAAAAATATTTAAAATATAATAATTCGCGTTTTTAATAGCAAGGAAAGTTAACAGTATTTTACAGTTGTTTTTTTTCTGTGTGAATTAAAAATTTCGATTGTAACTATTTCTTTATAAAAGTTATTTTTTTTTTTTTTGAATTTCATCTTCATATATTTTTTTAATCGACACAAGAAACTGTGATTTTTCCATAGAATCTTCGTGTTCGATTAATGAGATTCTTCGACTAAAATCTGTGACCTTGATTGTTAACGATTTGCCATTGCAATAGTTAGTACAGTTATATTACTATTGGCGAAAATCTTTTTTGTTTCAGACATATAGAAATCACGTTAATTCGTGTAAATTGAATTTATATCAATTTCGTGTCGATGTGCTTTTAAAAAACGTTAATAAAACTAGTAAGTGTAGCTAACGATGGTCTAACATGTATGCATAGTGCATACTGCATAGCTCAACGACACTAATCTATCTGATCGAATTCTCTAATTAATGTTCGTAATAAACTACCATAATTATATCTGTATCATATTTTTTTACGATTTCACTGTATATTAGCCGGACGGTGTTTCGAATTCGGTTGGTACTTTACACTTTAGCGAGTAAACTAAACATCATATAGCATTATGACGTGTAGTCAAACCAATGTGTTTGAAGTACCGTGTGTCTAATATTCCAATCTTGTTTCGAATTTTAATTCAGTTGTAATGTTTTCCGCATTAGCAGACTCGAATGTCATACATATGTATGAATTATTTCGAAGTTACGTGCCAAATAATAAAGAATGTAAACTCTTAACGATTTTATTTTCTATATAAACACGGGACTAGTAAAAAAAAAAATCAAAACAAAAATACTTTCGTTTCTGAGCCTTCGCCGATCATCGTTTGTCTCGTGTGATGTCTTAAAAAACTGTTGAAACTATTTTCAGCCGATGTTATAAGATACTCACTATTCTATCTTAATTGTTGTCCCAAAACTTAGCAGTTCATTCAGTGAAACAACACTTTATTTTGACGTTTATGCACACAAAACGTTCACAATCAATCAATCGAACATGTCGGTAACGACGGTAACTCCAAAACATGCACTTTGCGGTATAATTTTATTTGCTTGAATGTGTGAGGTCTTATAATTTTAACTTAATAACAAAATTAAACAGTCTTTAACCTTCATCTTACTGATTAAATTCTCTACCTTCCAAAAATGTATAGGTGTATACTGTATAAATGTAAATAAATAAACAATACGTAGCAATATTATGTTTATTTTGATGTTTTAAATTTAGGTACTAATATTGTAATTTATAAGTGTTGTAGACAGACTTAACTGTTTGAATAAAGAGAAGATGGCCTAAAAGAATTAAAGGGATTATAAACGTGTGTACTATATGCATACTACACGGTGATAATTATTGAAGACTTTTCTATGTCGTTGCATGCCGAACATAAAAAGTCGGATAACACTTACTAGTTATTCGTATGTCCAAATAACATCGATACACCTTTAGACTTTAAATATAATAGTTCCAATAATATTAGTAATAACAACAACGACAACGTGCTGTATAATGTTTTACACGCACGCGAGTACCTAACCTATACGTGTAGTGCGTACACTTCGAAACAGAGAGAAAAATATTTTATCTTACGACTTGTTCACCTTGATGATCGCCACACTGCTTCCACAAATGGGTATCAACAATACACAATATAATCATAATAATAATAATAATAATATGTATCTACCGCGTTACATGAACACGCTTTTGGCGATTCGTTTTTGCTGTCTACTCGAAATCACGTTGAATAATAATCATAATGAGGAAGCTCGTGCCACAGTGACTATAGAAAAATTATTTTTTCTCCTATTAAAGTATCAAAACTATTTAAAACAGTACTGTTGTGTCGGGTACGTTTACCATACTTCCATTAGGTTATTATTATATAGCCATTCGAGAGTTAGAATTATTATTTGGATTTAAATATCTTTAAAAAAAAAAAAGAATTTTAAAAATACGATTAATAATATTATTATTATTATATTAGTTATAATATTGCAAAGTACAACAAAATGTGCTCAATCAAAATGTACAAAAAATTAATTTTAGTATAATGTTAAATATAAATAATTAAACAAAATTAAATTAATAATATAAAAACTTACGTGATAACAATTTCGTTTGTAACTCCACCGAAACCACCGATTTGTTAATACATACCTATATAAAAATATAATACGTACAATAATAATTAAAAATAATATGACAAAATAAAATTCATAAAAAATATTTAATTGTTTTTTTTTTTTACTAAGATAGTTTAAGGTAAACTTTTATCAAAGTGTATCCTTTATTATAAAATATACAAAAAATGGATTTTGTAAAGTAAAAGTTTCATTTTTAAATTCATTGACGAATTTTATGATTTGAAAGCAATGTTTTAGGATATTCAGATAAAAATACAATTTGCATTTATTTAAATCCACGCCCTAATTATTATTATTATATTAGTATGTTTGCAAAGGACCGTATTATGAATTTTCAAATACTGCGTGTAAAAAATGATTAAGCTTTCCCTTTACACATTTTTATAAAAGTTTTTCTACGTTTAGTTGATCGACCGTCTTTGTTTATAAAAATTAAATATAGTGCTTTTTTCTGTAGGTATTATTTTTTTTTCAGACGCTATAAACATTGGCTTTTAAATCAGATATTCTCTTGAATGTATAAAAAATAAACTCAATGTACCTAAACAAAAATATATAAAAATCTATTTTATTTGCATTCATATAACCTATAGCTATATTTTATATCAGTATTAATTTCTTAATAATAATAGATTATTCCGTATTTAAATTAATAAAATATTATTTATTAAAATGTGTATAGGCTTAGAGCTGAACATTTTTATTCAATATTAATATGGTTATTATAAATAATAATTTATATTATGTAAGTTGAATTTAAAACATTGTTTTTAGTAAAAAGTACTTCTTAGTTCATACTCTTGAGAATTAATAATCAGTTCATCAATACTTATTGCATCAGTAAATGTTTATATAACCTTGCTCAGAAATTGTAGGTAATATTCTTATTTTAAATATTTATTTCTAATTTCCGTAAAATTGTTTAGTTTTATATTTTTATATACTATATTCCATGTATGGTGGTTTATTAAAAAGATAATTCTAGCATATAATAATAGAATAATAGTTTATATTATTATATTTATTATATTGATAAAACTAAGTCATTATTAATTTAACATTTGTTTTTTAATTGACTATGCAAAGATATCTTGGTATTAAAAAATGTTTATAGATCTTAACATATATTAAACATGATTTAAACCATTTGGCTCTGTACACTATAAAGAATTAGAGTAAATAGTACAGCCTAACACTATTATTATTGTAATTTTGTTGGTACACTGCTCGTATACAAAATTAATTATGATATTTTATACTATCTTATATTATTACATACTACATAGGTATTAAATTTAATATAGATTAAAAGCAATGACATTATAGATACTCGTGTATTTGTTTAACTCTTTTAGCGATTATACAATTTATTTTGTTTAGTTTCATTTGATAATTTTATTACCAAGGCTCGATTTTGTAGTGCCGAAAAGTCCTAAAATATTGAAAGAAATCATAAAAACTGAAGAATTAAAGAATTTTAAAAAATGTATTTATTTTCATTTTAAAACTTGAGTAACTAATATATACAATAATTAAATTAGTATAAAAACAAAAACTAATCTGTATGACAATTTTATGTTGATATTTTATTGATAAATTTAAATAAAATTTTCTTTACTATTTTCGTTTTGATTATACAATTCATGACACACGACCAAATTTAACGCTTAATATATAGTAAAAGCAAAAATATTGAGTGAAGGAATTATATAAAATATATATTTTATTTGTACCTCGTATTACACCATTAGAATCCAATACATGACACACACAAGTATACAATAGTATCTTTATTTATTATAATATACTGACAAGTGTTTTTTTTAACATTAGACAGTCATTCACTTATCTCGTTTGGTTTTGTGTGTGGTGTGAATTATTACTTATAAATTGTATTCCATTTAATTTTACAAGAAAAAAAAAATGATTTGTCTTTCAAATTATTTATTAATTTTTTTTTATTATTGACAGTCTATTTTAAAATCATATTCTAAAGTAAAATGATTTTTGAATATGTGAATGTTATTCGTAATAAACAGGTATTTAAAAACCGAAAAAAAATAACTTTGGAACAAAATAACGAAAAAAATTTTTTTTTGAAAAATGAAATTGTTTAAAATAAGAACTAGGTTATGTAAACATTATATTTATTTTTTAGCTTATAAAAAAGACGCAAATTATAAGCGTTTACCTGTGTACAAATTGCATATAAATTGATTCTTAGCGAAACAATGAGTATATTATTTGTATTATTGGTTTCACATTGAGAGTTTTTTCATTTAATATTTATTCTTATTACGGAGTTTATGGGTTTGGACCTACAGTTATATTATTATTATTACTAGTAATTTATATATTATTATTATTACTATATATTTTTTATTACTGTTAAGTTTTGAGGTTAGTGTTTAAGGCATTGTATATGTATTTTTTCTTTAAAATCGCTAATAAAATTGAAGAATTGATTATTTCAACCATAATTAAGATTTAAATATGGTTAAAATGTATGGAGGTAGGTTAGCATCGTCACTCATGAATCGTCGTGATATTTCGATTACGCGTAGCGGGTACATTTATTTCTATAGATGCCATTATAATATTTATGTTTATTTTTGATAGAGTATGCACTTTTTCCAACAATGTAGGTTATTTATGAGAATACATATTTTTTATACATTTATATTTTAGTTATTTTAAATTTCTTAATAACTATAGTTATGTGAGTTCTAAACAATAATATTTTCGTTTACTATTATATATTCTCTTCAATTTTTGATAAAGTTCAAAAACTAAAATGTTTTTTTAGTTTTGTTTTTCTTAAAACTTAATTTTAAGTTTAGTTTATGATTTTAAAAGAAAACTTTAGTCATATTTGTATAATAAAAATAAATAAAATGTTAGAAACTTATTTTAATGAAATAGTCTTAAAATATTTTATTACTATGCTTTTATGTTGTTCACACACTATGTGTAATGCGTATGTTTAATGTATCCCTAAGTATCGTTAATAAATGTTTAAAAAATAGGTTGATTTGATAAATTTTTCTAAATCACAACATATTTAAAAAAAATGTATAATTTAATTATTTTTATTTAAAAACAGCGAAGAGCAATAATATTTGCCTAACTCCAGTTTTTGTCTAAATCAAATTTATTTTTAGTTGTAACTCATAACATTATACCTATATTAAATGAACAACTATTGTTTAGTAATTGATTTAAATAACGATTTATTTTGTTATAATCAAAAAAATATATGTACATATATTAATATAATATTATTTTCTATACACAATGACATTTTTAAAATATTTAGTTTAATTTTAATCTATTTAATAATGTATAACATCATTGTACTGTACTTCAATATTAATTTATAAGTTATATTAACTTTTAATATTACCATAATTTATCATATAATATCGAAGTTTTCAAAAAAATTATTTCAACCTACTAATAGTAATTTAAATACATATACAAAATTTCATTATGGTAATAGAATTTTTTCTGATAAAAATGTTTTTCTATAACAAAGATTTGGGTTTGTTATTTTACGACTGTTAAAATCAAATTTAACACATCTATTTTAGTGACTTATCATTGTTGAGGCTTACTCAAAAATTACTGTCCAGTAGAGGAAGGGGGTCCCAGTTTTTATTTTTGTTAGATAAGCAATACAAGTATAATAATTATTAATTGTATTCACTGGCGCTATCTAGAAGAATTTAAACGTAGACTACACTTTTATAGTAATATTAGTTACCTCGAGAGAATAATAATTAAATTAATTATTTCATAATGGTTATACATAGTTTTGTTTAGATTTTCATTGAGTAATAGGTAGCCTATTATTCTTTAAATTATCTTTTATTTTCGTATGCAGCATACGGACCAAGTCCTAATATAAGCTTTTATGAGACCCAGGTTGTTAAAGGATAAATACCAAGTGGATCCTTTGAAATTTTACTTATATTACTAATTGATTCCATGTTATAATATTAGTTGAGTTCCATCAAAAATTTAAAAATAAAAAAATCACATTTGTCTTCATACCTTTACTTACGTATATTAAGGCGCGTCTAGACGAAGCAGCTTTTGACATGCGACACTGCTTGCGGCTGTGCGGAAAAAGTGTGACAATAACATATTATTATATCTTAATGTCGCGTGGCATAATTTCTGCTGTATCTGGACGGTTGATTTTATATTTTACTCAAAATAATCCCCAGATTCAATTTGTAATTTTTTTCCCCGTTCAAATGATAAACATCAAAATAATAAATTCAATTTAAATAAACATGTTGTGACTACTGCTTTTATTATTACTATATTTTTTAATTACCTTAATTTTATGAAATTTATATTTCTTTATTTACTTTAGTAACTTTATAAATATAAGACAAGATTAATTTATAGATAGTCCATAAATAATGATAACAATAATTAACCATGGTATAACCTATTTTAAATTTAAAAATTAAATAATTAGTTTAACATTCTGATCCATATAAAAGGTATTATGTCTTGAATAATACGAAAGCTTCCTGGTAAAAATCTTATCAACATTTGGTTTTTGTAATTTATTATACCACAATTTTCGTTATTATAAAAATTGTAAACTCATTCTTTGAGTACACGTCGTCATAGTGTTTTTAATTCTCGGAAAAAAACCTTTTTGAAGCTATTATGATAAAATAATACTTAAATAACTCAACACGTCTTGTTTCTCAGTAGTATAATTTTGTTCTGGTTTTAGTCATAAAATATATAGGAACTATTTATAAGTATTTTAAACTTTCTATATGTATCGAAATATACTGTATTTGCCATGATAGTAGCTTATAACTCACATTTTTAATATAGATCAATGTCTAAAATGCGTATTACATAGTGTTGATTTTTTTCTTATGAAAAAGAAAGACGATGAGGTAAAAAACTTTAAGGGATAAAAAGGTACTTACAATTGCATGAAGTATCAGACGGCGATGGTAGAAACTTTTTACAGATAGAGATTTAAAATACAATTTTCCATTAGTTTTGGGTGGTACCTATAATTCTTTTCCAAATGTGATACAAATAACCTTTAGTAGAAAACCATTTATTTATTTTATTCAGATTCGTCATGTTATAAATATTTATTTTAAAGTGTAATTCATAAAATATTAATATTTCTAATTTTATTTTATTACAGAAAAATGTATATACAACTTTTAAATTAGTATAAGTATATGTGTATTATTTTATAAATATGCAGTCAATTTGTATTTTCTCTAAACTATTTAAGTATACATTTTAGTATTACAATTTACATATTATGAAACTTAACATTTATAATTAAACTTTTGTATAAGAAAAAAAACATATATTTATATATATATTATGTATGTGTAATATGTATATACAATAGCTGGGTTAATTTTCAAGTTACACGTTAAAACTTTTGAGGCATTACATATCAGCCCAACCGGGTATAAATATCCATTTGTATACAAATCCGGGCCCTAATTATCTTCATAATATAAGCATTAATTTTACTTAGGTACAATTTTAGAGGTCTCTGAAAAAATTTCTTTTTTTTTAAGGATTTGTTTTAATTTACTTTTATGTTCAGCTCTTGCAGGTGTATCAAACTGCGACAGATTAATTAAAAAAAAAATCATTATCCAGTGCAATATCGCATTTGGAAATAATTATTTATTTCACACACTACTTCAAATAGTTATGGAATTAATTTATCTTTAATCAGTCAACAAGGTCATTGTGCGACTAGTTTTCATCATGGCGTTTGTGATAATCAGCTCGTATTAGATTTGTGATGCCAATTAAATTTGTTTATGTTTATAATTTTGGGATTTAACAATAACATATGGGCATTACACATATTACTAATTACATCGACAATTTCCTAAAATTATTTCATGATAATAAATTGATAATATTTAAATTTGAACTCAGAATTGATTTTTGAGCTATACCTATAATATTGTGTAGAATTAAACAAATAAAACCAATGCAAAATTTCATTTTTAATTAGTAAATATGATACTTAGTAAATTAAAGCAGCAGTGCTTATTTTTTTCAACGTTTTTAAATACAATTGGTTGCTGACATCTAAAACCCGCTAGACCCAACTTTTTACACCCGTTACCAAAATATTTAGTAGCTATTAAAATTCTTTCGCAAATTCGCTTAAATACATTTGTGCTTTTAATAGAAGTGAAATTTATGCTGAAACACAGTTATCAAAAGCTATTAATTTATGTTAAGCTGATTAGAAGTTTTCGGAATCGTCGTTGACCTCCTGAACCAAGTGTGTTGATTGATAAGCAAAGGTGGAAAAAGCATTTAACTTAAGTTAGTGAATTTAAATGGTTGTTAAATTGGCTAAGCAATAGGTAATAGTTAACAAATATTATATTATTTAACATTTTAAATTTGAAGTTAATCTGGAGAAAAATATCAATTTAAAATTGTTTTAATAGTGATTGTGCAATATTCAATTTTTGTTTTACTTTATAATAAAGATTTTATTTCAAATGTATCCTGTACTCTATATTATATATAGATAATAAAGAAATACTTCTTTGAATTACAAATCAACATTGCCAATAAAATGGTTAGACAATAATTATACGGTTGTGCCTACTAAATTATTAATTAAAGGAATATTTTCTTATTTATTTGTATCCAAATCGTTATATTGGCGTAATTAAACAATAAAAATAATTAGTTAATTAGTTTTAATCACAGTTAGTGTCAGTTACTGATAACATACATAAACACGATTTTAACTTAACGAATTATTTTTTTTAAATTGACTGGAAAAGTTGTTATTCCAACAAATTAAGTTACCAAGTCAAAAAGAAAATTAGTTAATTATTCGACTTAGTAAATTTCAAAAAAATCTTAACTGGTTAATGTTCAATTTTGTTGTTTAGTACAAACGTTGGAAAAGTTAGTTGCGACAAAAAATAAAAACAATTTTACGTCAGCGTTATGTGGACTTCGCTATATAAATCTGTGCAATATATTTCAGTTTATTAATTCTCTTGGACACGTGATACTTTAAATGACCTAGATTATAGAAATTATGCAAAATAATTAGCGCCTTCGGCAACATAATTGCCACCCATTCGCCCACGATAAGCTATTGGACGTGAAAGAAAGTTGACTTGCAGTTTTTTTCAAAATACATTTTTTTCAAGTTGCACATGATATATGAATGTGTATTTAGTTATATACTTAATATAGTATTATATGTTTAGTTACTTGCTTGATTGTTGTGTTTTAGATTATTTATAATCAAAAAATGCGTATTATCTGTTTATGTGATTTTGTATAGCAATATTATAAAAAACAAACTTTTATGGATTGGAAAATGTACATTATTTTTTATGTTTTTTTTTCTTCTAGGAATTCTGTCAATTGTAACATTTTTTATTAGATGAATTTATTTTTCTTTACATGTAACATTTTCGAATTATCCGCTAAATGTCACGCACAAATGATAATTATAACGATATATGTAACGAAGTTTTACCTTGAAAATTACAATAAATAAAAATTTGATGGTATTTTTGCATGTTATTTAGACAACTGTTAGGTAAATTCAGTAATGGGAAACTATGTTTCCCAGGGGTGTATAATGTGTATACCACAAAAATTACGTTATAATTTACTTAACACGAGGTTGTTGTGTTATGTTTTATACAATATAAATTATTATCAGTATTAAAAGGTTATTAGTTATTACTTATTATACTGTCGTCAGAGGAATAAATATATCTTTTAGTGCAAACATTAATTGTTTCATTTGAATAAAAATAACAGATTATTACCTTAGGTTTAGTAGAAACTACTTAACTCGATAACTGTAATTAAATATTCATGTAAAATCCTATCGTTTATTAATTTATAAGTATTAAACTAGGTATTTACATTATTAAGGTTTTATGTCAATGAAAAATGTATAGCTAAAATGCTATTATGGGCACTTATTCGGTTATGAAAGCTTCTATTACATACAATTACATCAAGTACTTATTTATCATAGTAAATTGATATTCTTTGAACAACTATTATTACTAAGTTTTTTGTTTTTTTAAATATTTAACTTGGGTTATCTTAGAAGCAAATGAGATTTAATTGTACAATTAACTACAAACTAAGAACACTTAAGACATCATTAAAAATAAGTTTTCGGACTACACATAAAATATTTGAACTTGAAATAAAATAATAGTCTAATATTTCTTCGGTTTATTATCAATTAATAATGTATTATTTAATGTATTTATGTATTTATTTATTTTATTTTGTGGGCTAAGGCTTTTGTCAAAGGAAAAATATATTTACAATCTTATAAAATAACAACTAATACAATAATTATTTTACAAACAAACATATTACATAACATATTTAATACATAATACACAAAAAGAAAAAGAAAAATAACTAATAATGAATTAGATTAATATAGTATATAGCATCTATACTAAATAACTTGGGTATTATGCAAAGTATTTATGAGTATTATTCATTATAATATTATGATAAATACGTATTACTATCATATTATGTTAATTTACTTGTATTTTCTGGCTACATTTTCACGGTGATGGTACACTGATGTATGAAAAAATAAGACTACTTAAGTATATGTAGTTTAAAGTTTAAACGCAGATATCTATTACGTTAAGTTATGTATTATATATAATAGCGTTATAATTTATAGCTTAACAGCGTTTTATGACCTTAATGTAAGTCGTATTTATGCAATTCGATTCAATAAAAAAATATTGCAACATTACGCGCGTTCCCCTTTGACTCCCGATGAAAAACTAGGCAAAACATACAGGTGAAAATAAAAATAAAATTAACTGTTTCGTGGTCTTGTCGGTTAAAATTGTATAATAATTCTTCTTGTGTGTGCGTCTTATTAGTAGTATAAGTATCGCGTAAAGTATTTACCATTTACTACAACAGTATTGTATTATAATAGGTTACAGCAGTTAATAGTAGTATATTACTCTGAAATTCTATACTAAGTAAATTAATTATCAATGACAATGTTACTATCTCTGTATTTTATTATTTTATTTTTTTATCGGTTTCTGTTTTGCACTTGCAAGAGTTACAATCTCTAATTGCCACATTTGCGTCGAATTTTTTCCCTCTCGAATCGCTGCGAAGTATTTAGGGTGTTGTGCCCATTATTATCACCCGTACTCAATAAAAATATCGAATGGATTTTTAACTGCGCTGTGTGTTGCGACGACGCGTTTGCAGTATGTGTATATAACGTATACTATACATATATCGTTATTAAATTGTTTGACGTCGCGGTGTTGATATTGAATAACAATAAACGGACTAAATACTATCGTCGACTCCGGCGCTCGGCCAGTGGAATGGAATAATATAACAATGCAATAATTAAAATCGTCGTGATGTAACTGTGGCCGCCGTACGGTATTAATATTGAGCCGGAGTGGTGCGACCAACAGAATATTATATTGTCGTCGTTACATCACCGTGGGAAATCGAAGTGATCCATATGTCCGTACACACAAACGCGCTCGCTCGGACGGACTCCAGCACCATTACACCATCATTATTGTTATTATTATTACACAATGTCGCACTATTATATTATATTTTAGACGATACTCGGAAGAATATTAGTAAAACGTCGACGACGTCAATAACTCGACGAGTTACACACACACACACACACACACACATATATATATATATAATATTATATATTATTATTTTTACTCCGTCATTTGTCATAATATTATTATCATTATTACACACATCGACGAATGTTATGACGTCGAAAAAATCGAAAAAGGTTTCCGTCGTCGCGTTATTGTGATAAATAATAATAATATATAATATTATTATATTACTATCATAATCGTAATAGTTGTTTGCCACACTGCAGCAGCTCTCGGGCTGGCGGGCGGGCCGATCGCCGCCGCCTCGGTGACCGAGCGCGCGCGCGGTGTGCCGCCTTGGTAACAACACCACCGCGACGACGGCGTGCTGCTATGGTGGCGCGCGCGTTATCAGCGGCGGCGGCGGCGGCGGCGAGTCCGTACGACGACCGACCGACCGCTCGAAGGCGGCGTCGGCGGCGGGCGGCAGCAGCCAGCAGTCCGTTTCCACACACGCCGTGTGTTGTAGTCGGTGTGTGTGTTTATCTCGCATCACGTTTATTGTGTGAACCGTTCGCGGGCGGCGCTCGCGCTCTGACGCAGTTATTACCGTGTGTTTGTTTGCGTACGTGTGTGTACGTATGTGTGTGTCGGTTCGCGTGACACAATTTGCGTGCACTAAGACCCCATTAGCCGACGCCGTGAGTTTCCGTCGGCCGCAGGCAATAGGCATCAGTGGCGAACGGGGCACCGGCGTGCGCGCGTATGCTTTTCGTCGGCGGTTTTGAATTCTTCGATAAGAGGTAGACTCTTGCCTCGCATTTTTTTTTTTTTTGTTTTTATATATCGTTTTTCGATTACGTATAATATCTGTCACCTTTAGACCAGACGACATCCGTCGTCATCGCAAACAATCGTGGTGTGTTATGAAATCGGGCGGACGCGCGTCCGGCGATACGTTTGTAGTGCTGCAGTGAGACCGACAGTCGCCACACCCCGCACACCGTTGCCTTGTGTCACAGGTGTAGTTCGGTCGCCGCGCGACGATGATGGACGACGACGACGACTACAGCAAAACGTGCGGTCCCGTGCTGGACCGCCGGAACCCTGTAAATCTGGACGAGCTGTTCGTGCCGCTCGGAGCCAAGTCCAAAGAATGCGACAACCTGCTGGCCGTGGCCGAGGAGGATTCCGGGGCCGAAGACGAAGTGGCCGCCGCGGATACGGTCGCCACCAAGGCCACGAGCTTGGTGAACGACATAAACACGAGATTTTCCAACGATTGCACGCAAACTGTCGGACCGTACTTGGATATGGCCGACCCGTCGCGCAAGGTCAGTGTCCGCGATCTGTTCAAACCGCTGGACTGCAAGTCTAAAGAAGTACAGAATTTAGCCGAAGAACGATCGTCGGACGACGACGAAGACGACCACCACAACACCGAGGGTGGTGGTGACTACCAGTCGACAGGTGCGGAGCACGACCAACAACAAACCCAGACCTGCGGGCCCGTCCTCATTGATAGTAGCAGCTATGGCAACTCGCCGGCTAAACAGCAATTGGAGCGGATTTTCGATCAAAATCCGGAAGAGGTATTACCCGTACGACATTATACACTTATAGACTCGTTGGAAATGGTATATATGTATATATATGTATAATTGTGGTTTGGGAGACACTTTTTTCTCCCCTCCTCCCCTCTTATAAATATTAATTTTTTCGCCCGTCAATTATTTGAACCACGACATTCCTTCCCGTTAACATCAATAATAATAATGTCATATTAGTGAAGACGACGACGGCGAGTGTTGACCCTTTGCCCCTATACCATCTAGCCGAGACGGGACGCGTAGTTGCTTTTTTAGTCTGTAGCAGTAGTTGTGAAGTAGTAGAACAGTAACTGTTATGTTATTATAGTAATAGATTATTCCGAGCTTCGAGTATATAATAATATACAAGCGTGATTTTCCAATCCGTTGAGTTTTGCAGTAATACGATATCTATAGTATTGCAAAGTTGATGCTCAACGTCATAAAGACACATTTCGAGATCACTGTAAGGAGAAACACATAAACACCGTCGCCAATGTTGTTGTGACACGCAAATCTTAGCAAAAAAAAATAAAAAAAATAAAAAATAATAAAAATAATAACCAACGGTATTTTACCCGCACGTTCCATTTTGCACAGCGGCGGCATGTGCACGGCACACGGCCGTGGCCGGCTATATTATCTCTTGTCATAGCAATGTTATACCTATCTTCGGTTAATCGTTTGCCGTGTCATTATTCACTCGAAAACTCGAGTTATTGAGATTATGCCGCGCTCGCCGTGTGTGATGTATCTCGACATTAAACACGAAATTATAATAGCCGCGTAACACCGGTAGTCAAGCTCTGCGGCCTTGGACGTCATTATCTACTAATTATGACACCTGCCATGTATTATTCGTAACCGTTTCGACGCTCGTACAATACGAATTACAATAGTACAATACCTCTGTGTACATAACGCATGTTTAATCGGGGCAATGAAATAAATAGTATAATTTTATTATGCACTTATCACGGTCGACGGTGTATTGTTTTTGTTGTCCGAGCCAGCTGCTATGTCGTCGTCGTCGCCGCCGCCGTCGCCGTTGCCGTCTACAACGGCGGCGACGGCGGCGGCTCGTATGACCACTTGTTTCCAACGAGTCTATAATAATGTGTTGTCATACGCGCCATTATAAAAATATAATATCGCATGTATTCGGTGTGTGCGATTGCGCGATCGCATCGACACGCACGATGTGTTAATTGACCACGTGTATTTCCGGTTAGGGTAACAACGACGATCGTGAAAAGGAACAACAACAACCGCAACCGCAACAGCCTGAGCGGCAGGATGATCAGCAGCCTCCCCGACAACCGCCGGACGGGGCCGAAGAAAACGCCCCGCCGCCGGCGCCGTCCGCGGACGACGCCGACGACAATAACGACGAGGACGGCGGCCCGCGACGGCCGCCCGCCAACCCCGACCACGGTATATTGACCACCAAAGACGGCACGCCGCTGATCCGGTTGCGGAGTAAAAAATCCATAATGGAATCGAGATTCAAGCTGACGATGCGCACGTGGGACGACGTCTGGAAGTCCACGGCTTGGGCCAAGTTCGCGCCGGACAAGCTGAAGCACACGTTGCAGAGGTCGACCCGGAACCAGGGCGAACTGAAGGCGGGCGACTCGACGTCGTCCAAGAAGCAGACGGCCACGGCGGCAGCGATGGCCGCGGCTGGCACCACCGCGACCGCGGTGCCGGTCAAGAAGAGCCGGTTTCGGGTGCAGCACGTGCAGATCGACGACCAGCCGTCGGCCAAGCGGTCGTCGCCCAAACCGCCGCTGTCGTCGTCCAGCGGCAGCAGCGACACGGACAGCGATCGGCTGCCGGCCGGTCTGCCGATGATCGAGAGCAACCTCAACGAGCTGACGATGGTCGAGTCGCAGCTGAAGAAGCTGGAGCGGGAGCACGAGGCCAAACACCAGTTGCTGACGCCCAAGAACGACGGCGCGGCCGAGACGTCGACGTCGACGGCCGACGACGGTGGCCACAAACAGCCGCACCAGCAACAGCGGACCGGCGGCGGCGGTGACGGGAAAAAAGACAAGTCGGCCGCCACCAAGGTGGGCTCCAGGGCCGCGGAAACGCACTCCAAACGGTTGGGCTGGCTCAAGGCGTTCCGCCGCAAGTCGTCGGCCGACACGAGCTCGGACGCGACGGCCGCCGCGGCCAACCCGCCGGCGGCACAGGCCAAGCCGGCCAAACACAAGCAGCAGGCGGCCGCGGCCAAATCGTCAGCGGCCGGCAGACAGTCGTCGTCGCCCAGACAGCAACAGAAACAACGCGCCTCCTCGACGGCCGGCGCCGCCAGGCCCAGACAGCAGCAGCAGCAGCAACAACGAGCGACAATGGTAAGCGACAGCAAAAAAAAAAAAAAAATATGGTGTTAAAAAAAAAACTTAATATGTCTCTTTTTTGACGTTTCCCGATATCGGAAACGCGACACGACCGCGGTTGTCGCCCTGGGGGGGGGGGTTCGGTCGGTAGCTGTGGCGGTGGAGTAGCGAACGGTGCAGGTGGCGAAAATTAAACGTATCTACGCCACTTCTGCCGATATTGCGCAACCGCACGTTTTGATTACGAATATACACATATATAATACGATTATTTACGACGGTTCGTTAAGCTCCCCTAGCCCGCCGTCACGACGTTCGTAGACTCGGATCGACCCGCAGTGACGATGGGTCGTGTGGTGGAAGTGGGTGGCGGCGGGTGTCTAGCTCTTGTAGTGTGTCTAGGTGCCGTTCTCATTAATTATCGTATTGAGTGGCAACGGCGGCGTCCGTCCGGATAACGGATTAATCGTGTCGTAGCGTTGTTTGTATATCTTATTTTTACCCTCTTATCTACTAGTGTAAATAATAGATACTAATGTATAATGTGTACAAAGAATAATCCGCTCTGTAAACCGCTTATTACGAAATCACACGGGACGGACTTGTGCGTTTCGAAATCCCTCTCGAACGATGTGTGTTGATCTCGTCGTCGGGAAGCTCGAAAAATAAAAACAAAAACCGAATGCCGCAGTAAAGTCAACAGCGTATAATAATAATATGTTTTATAATGTATGGTGAAAAACGTGCCTCGTACTAATCACCTCCTAGCGGTAATATTTGTTGACCTTTAATAAACGATAATCAAGGCGATAACTGATAATATTTCGAAAAAATATTAATGTGTTTTTACAGTAAACATATTATATTACTATACTATGAACGTTAGCATTCGGCGGCCAGATTACGCGTAACGTGACTACTAATAAACCGCTGTTTTTTTCTGTCGTCGTAACATTTTCTAGTCGTCCGTTTTATCTACCGTGGCGGCGGCGAATGACGAAAAATGTGAACAAATCGCGGCTCTTCGCGTTGGCCCGTCCCAAATGTTTTGACGGGCCGAGCACAACACGTGTTAACCGCTAGCAGCGAATATAATATTATTATTTATCTTAATCCGATGGGTTCTGGCACCGACGGAGAAGTTGGATTGATTTTTATTTGTACATACGACTCGTGTGTGTTGTTTTGTGGCTAGCGCCCGCGCGTGTGTGAGCTACAGAAAAGTGTGAGCGTGTGCTTGTAGTTTGTACACTGGCCTGTGCCCATATTGATTATGTAAAATCGTAATAATAACATACTTATTACTTACAGCACACGCATATTGTGTGCGTGCGTGCGTGCGTACATTCTCTTGGCGTTGCCAACCGATGTCTCGAATCTAGTAAGCTGTGCACCTAAATATTATTTCATTATATATATATATATTTTTTTTTTGCTGATAATTATTATTATGTTTATTGGTCATCGCTGGATGATATTCAAGACCAACTACCGTCGAAACGGACGCTGCATACGATGCACCGATTGCACCTCTGCATAGTTGCAGTCGGTTTTATTCCTCTAAAAAACTATTTCTAGAAATCGCGACGGCCGTCGTCGCACCTGCGCGTGCTACCGAGATTTTTAAGCATCGTCCGTAATTGTCGCGGTGACGCGCATCGTATCGTCAGTCATGCTTGTGTGTGGTACGCGCCGCGCTCCGATTATAGGTAAAACTGGGATACCACAATTGCGTTTGGCAATCGGAAACGGGAGTAGTTTTTATTTTTGGCACACGTCGACACGACTATAATATTATAATATTACACACTCGTATCGTACGTCGTTGACCACCGCGCGTCGACGACAACGGTGTTTTTTATTCTCTGCCGCGATGACGACGACAATATTAATATATATTTTATTTTAAATATATATATATATATATTCCACTGCACACTGCATAACAAATATTAATATATCATTTCGGCCGAGTTTTGTAATCGCTCTTAAAAGGTCCTTAATGCCACTATGGGTTTGTGTCCGACAGACAAGTACAAAGACGTTTGACGCTCGCGGTCGCGTTTCAATCAAAAGCACATTCGTTCGCTTTTCCGCCCGCGCAACTCTGTCGTTGTCATTTTATATATTCACGCGAGTCGCACAAAGGACCGACTGTACTTTTTTTTTATTGCTTATCTGAAACACACACGCTCAATTTAAATTACATTTACCCCTTAGTCGCAAAGGTCGACAGTGGCGTATTGAGTCATCGCACGCTAAAACACGAGGTGAGCGGCAATAATAATAGTAGGCCATACCAGTGCAGTGTTGCAATACGCTCGCCGCACGTATTTACTTCATAACATAATAATATTTAATAATATTATATTATAAGATTATTACTGCGTTTTTATTATTTCTTTTTTACTTTCAAAGTATTGTCAGTTGTCGCCGTTGTCCGGCAAGGTCATCGTCGCGGCAGCTACGCATCATTAAATATTCGAAAACAAATGATAATAGCGATTTGAATAATATTAAAATTTAAAACCGACTAAACTGCACCTTGTTGAGCGCCGGACGTTTTCGGTGCGTGCTCGCTGCATACCTATAATTTTTTTCTCGAAGATTTGGACGACAGGGGTCATTATAATGATAGTAGGTACCACGTGTGTGAGTGTGTATCGTCGGTGGAGGAGATGAGTGGGGAACGAATTTGCGTGGTCCTTTAATCTGGACGAATGCATGGGTTTTACTCTAAAATACTCTTTGTATACGTCCAGAGTTGTGCGACAATACGTTCGGCGTACGACCGGTTTTCGGGCGGCGGGAATTATTAATGACTTGACTGGTTTTCGTTTATGCGTGTATATTAAAATAATATTATTAGTTATTACATCATGCATTATAATATATTTGCGTACGGCCGTCTAGTCCGTTTGACGTACCTATGATGATTTTTTTTCTTAATATCTTTGATATCCGCCTTGACCGTCGTAAAACACGGTATAATATTATTGTTTAACGAAAAGATAATATTATTATTATAGTCACACTGCGGCATGTCGTCTTGCGTGGCCTTTACATTTTTGTCGTTTTCGAGCTGAACGAAAACATTAATAAAATAACGTGCAATACCGCAATTAGTCCGGAAAAGAATAACAGGCGTGTAATTTTTATTAACGAGCGTGGTGTTACGACACATTTGTTTGATGAATAAAAATTCAAAAAAAAAAAAAAACTAAATTATTATGTCATCCCCTTTTTTCTCATAAACTTCGCACATTATATTTTATTCTCGCAGACCTTTTAATTTATTTTCATTTCGTTCAAGTATCATTTTACTTTAGGTACTCTGTTAATATGCCGCACACGAGTATATTATATGGTAAATGGTTGTGCGTTGTGACTCGGCATTGTTGGTATGTGCAATAATAATTTTTATATTTGAATATTCTTATTTCCTATTGCGTACTTACGGTTGAAAAATGAATAAAAATAAAAATCGTACGTTGCCTGGTTTTCGCGATGAAAATAATTCAGTGTTATATATTACTTTTTTCTCTTTAAGATTCGCTGAATAATGTAAAATATAAACTCATATTCATACTCTGAAATAGGTTTAGTTATTATACAATTAAATAGGTAATCTGCTGTAAGTTTTGACCTCGTAAAAACTTTTTATCCCCACATTTACCTTTTCATAATGCGCCATTTATAATAGATATTGATTATTTGAAAATAAATTAATAGTTTTAACTTAGCGTTTTATACGTATTTAATTTTAATACATAGCCACATAAGTACATATTATAGTAAATTGTAACTTCCATAATATTATTATTATATTGAACAAGATAAAAATATGTTTTAAACGTGTGACGTCTGACGACGTTTTTCCAACTGTATGGTTTTTATTTTTAATGTTACGTTTTGTAATGTAAGCCACATTTAATTATCGGTAAATTGGTAGTAAATTACAACTAATCGAATATCGTGTTAGAGAATTACCTTAACTACTTGTAAATTTACTTTTTATTTTATGTGTACGATAAAATTAATTGACATGTTGGTACACAATTTATATTGATTATCATAATTTTTGACACATAAAACAGCTAAATAAAAAAAACTGATTTTTAATGCAACCACTCGTTGTTCAGGGTCAATTAATGTTATCGAATATAATGTGTCAACATAATGTGCAAAGTGCATATTTATTTTTCTAGGCGATTACAAGTATGATTATAAAAGGTAAATCAAACTCGCGTTTTGTTATTTGGTTTTACTGTATTATTACTGTGCTTATGCCACGTGTCCCCGTCGAATTTAATTTGGAAAAAACAATAATTCTAATTCCAATTTAATCAAACAAAAAGTGTATGGAAGAATTTAAGATATCAAAAGTATACTTACAATGTACATGATTAAACATGATTCGTGTATAATGACTAGCTTGTCAGGTAAAGCCGTGAATTTACTTCAATAGGAAGGGCAATTTTCCACTGCTATTCAATTATTATCTGAACAATCCCGCGTGTATCATAATAGTTTTCTAATTTAAGTTGACAAATGTTGATGCTTTAGTACGTAAGACCTATGAAATTTCTCAGGAAATCAAACGTCTAAAAATATCAATCAATTAATGCACACGGCGCAGTAATATTCAGTTTATAAAAGAGACTGCCGACTTGATTAAACTCCACTAAACCATTTTGTTAGCTTATATTTGTTACCTAACTGCCACATAGTTCGGTTGTGAAGAAAGAGTATGAAGGGTCCTTGAGTTATTATTTATTCCTGGGTGTTCTTTCATCACACTGCATTTATCGAACTTCCTTTTACTTTTTATTCACTTCACGGGTACGTACATTATGAGCTATATATATATAAATAAAGCGTTATAAATTTGTTTATTTTTTCACTCCCACCGTTCGATTTCAAAGAATCCATAAAATTATTAACGACAATATTAACATCAACAACAACAACAACAACAACAGTTACAGAGTAATTATTATCCAATTTTATTATATTTTACGTATAAAAATCGGCGTATGGTTTCTCCGAGTAACGGTTTACGATGAGGAGAAGAAGGGACGCGTACAATATTATTTATTATAATTCCAACGTGGCCGATTGCGTTCTGGATGACGTCACAGAAAAGAAGCCGTTTTATGATCAAACCCCGCCCTACAACCCGCTCCGTCGGTGTTTGGGTTCTTCTAACACTGGCTGAGAGGTGAAGCAGCGGCAATAGCTTCTGTTTGTTCCAGCCGAATTTTTATCATTCAACTGCTCGTCGTGGCTCCCTTTTTGAAAAAGCCGACTTGAGTTTAGGCTATAAAATGGGACAGAATCGCATTTTTCATCCCTGCCACCTCCGTACACAACAGTATTTTAATATGCACGGCAAACGCACGACCCTCGCCGGGATATTATTTTTATGTTGTGCGCTACCGAGTCTGTGCGGGGTACGTGGTCGAGTGAGTAATACGGGAGGAGGGCGTCAATGAAACTTTCTAATCGATACACACACATACACCACGGTTGCCGCCTCATGTCTCTCCATTGCAGTCGTCGCCGTCGCAGTAAATTTATGATTATTATTATAAATTATAATATTATACTGGACGACGGTAATAATGATCGACATATATCGTGTGCCAGTATAGTAAACAAAACAGACCGAGCGAGTGTAACGAGCTAAATTATTTATTTTGTACGCACCGCGTTCCCATCGACGCGCGACGCTCGGCCATCCATCGCTCCCTCTCGTTCGTTTTTTGGGAGTAGGTCATTGTCTAATATAATAATAATATTAAAAAAAAAAAAAACCCCTTCGGTATGATATCGCCGCCACCGTGGATCGTCCAACACCGTTGTACCTACACGATGGCTGTCCTAAAAAATCGATATTGGCAGTCGGTATATACTTTTAATAAACTTGTATAATACGCACGCAATAAAAATAACTCGTACGTGCGGCGCGCCCGTATAATTTTCAATACGTGCCTATTTCTACTCCGCCTTAAAGAAATATTACTATATACTATTATAATATCGTGTATTAGTACGCATACATTATTGTCGTTATTATTATTATTGCTCGCGTAAAAACAACAATATTTAACCGCCGCAATGGGCGCAGTGTATATACACATCGCACGTCTATAATATAATACCGCAAGTAGGTTACTTGCGATGCGCATTGGTCGTTGTCGTCGGAGGGTTTTTCAGTCGTGTTTGGAATGATGAATTTGTTTCCGTTTTTTTTTTTTTCTATTGTCTCCCGTTTTGTGTTTTTACGTGACAAAGCGATGTCATCCTTCGCACCCACGCTGTGATCGGATTATTCCCCGATGCCGTTTTCGTATGTTCTATCAAACAACAGGCGTGCACGCACGCATACTGTAACGTAATAAACAAAAAATTAGATAGAAACTGTGGGTTGTTACAAGTGTAAGATAAAAAATTCACCTCAGTTGGCCGTCAATCTGATCGCTGCTGAGCATCACTTTCTCGTGTTTATAAAATCGAATCTATCCGTTATTTTTATTGCGGTATTGCGAATGCTCGGATGAATCAGTTGAACATCGTTCGGTTAATATACCATCGCCGTTACATATAGTGTCTGTGTAAATATTACGTTTGGTATATCAAAATATGATTTAAACATTTTTTTTTTTCACAGCGTCGTCAAACATACCTCGACTAGTCTGTCGTCGTCGAAGGGTGAGCATTTTCGGTGCAGACACGATTTCATATTATATACCCTCCTACACCGCCCCCCCGCCCATAAAGCAATCCCTTCCACCACCAGTCCATCCCCGTCGCCGGCACCGCCACAATGCCGCCACCGAGCACGTTGTTGTGTGCGCACACGGCATTGTGACGCTCGACCCGACTGTCAGGCGCCCCACGCTGCTTGTAATCGCGTGTGTGCATACCGGGTGTGTCCCGGGGAGTTTCTTTTCTCTTTGTCTCGGCCGAACACGGGTCGTTCATATTGTTTATCATCGTAGTAGTGATTCAGTAGAAACCTCGCAAAAATCTTTGTCGTTTTAGTGCATTTTCTTCGAAACGTGTATGGCGAATAAAAACAAACAAAACTAAATATACTAAATACTTGCCCCCCCCCCACGAAACGAAGAAAACCGTACAGCCGTTGTTTTCTACTCCTAGGCGAAAATACGAAAATGGCCGACGTGGGTGTACTATGTATTATATTGAACAACACGACATATACGATGTACTCGTTTGCTGTGCAAATATTCGATAACTTTTATTGTATCATTTATTCTCTTGCGAGTTGTGTTATGTGTATTTTGCGCATTTCGGGCGCGTCCTCTTCGCTTGCCATCGCCGCCGATGTCGCGAACCAACTAGAAACTACCCGACTTACCTACACCACTGATGACAGAGCGTTATCGTTTTCGGAATGTCGTCGTACAAGCGCTATTTTGATCGGTTTATGTAACCACAGACGCCATGACCCAACCGTAGGTCGATTTAATTTAAATCCACCCCTTCCACTTACTGACGTCACACGAACATGCACACACACACACACACACATACGCTATAATGTATTACACAACATTCGTACGACGCAACGCGCTTGACCTTTTGAATTCCAATGTAAGAAAATTGACCGGACCCGGGGTGACATTGAGAATATTGTGCTGCCGGCATAAGGGATCCGACGAATCGACTTGTCACGAAATCACGAGGCCGTTCGGTGTCGTCGCGTGTCGTGAACGCCGCAGAAAATAGTCGTGTTCGGACGGACATAATAATATAGTATAATAATATTATGGTCATGATAGTATTGAGTTAAGAGCAGGACGACGTTATACCCGCATGACGTGTTGTTTCCGTCTTACGGGCGTCACAACACGGCACATATTTGTACGATTAGATTAATCCATTTAATTCTGTGATTTGTAATATTAGAGCAAATCTACTATAAAAAATTAAAAGTTTACTATTATTTAGGGAGTGCCCTTTGTTGCTTTTTTTAAAATGTTTAAATCGTATAACAAGTATTTTATAGTTGTAAATATTTTGTGAAAATTTAAGACACTCATAAATTGCTTGAAAATTAAAAAAATAAAGAAAAACTTTCACTGTGTATTATATTCATACCTTAAAGTTTTGCAGTAGATCACTATAATGTTAAAAATGACAAGTTATACAGATTATTCTGATCACAAAATTTGTCATGGTACGCGTTAGTAAGACGGAGACAATGCGGGTAGAGCGTCCTTTTAGATAAACTGTGATCGGCGACAGCGGACGGAATACGGTTAATGTCATCGTTTAATAACACGGTCATGTATCATGTCGACCCTATCGTGTCGCCGCCGGGAAATACAATGCCGATATTAATAATAAAGCAGTTTAAAATACATAGACCAATCGACCGAATAGTTGAAGACGCAGTATTATTTTTATTTCGTATAGTATCGCGATAATAATGATGTCATTATATTTTATCGGAATAATATTTATCGTCCCAAAATGTGTATTATAACGTTCTGGAGAGGGCGAAAAACGCATAAAAACGTAGCATCCCATCAGCAATGCGAAACTCCGCGATAAACTGACAGAAATATAATATTAATAATATTATACTCACGATAATAGCAAACGATATCGAAATACGTTATAAACTTATAACTTATAAATAATAAAATATTAGATAGTATACCTAACCTCAACTATAGATGCGGTATCTCCGTCTCATAATCGTGTATATAATAGTATGGGAGATTTGTGTTCAGCAGTACCAATTTTGTGTAATAAGCTTCATTAAGTATAGATGAATATTATTGACCTATTATCAAATTTTAAGGCAAGAATGTAACTTTTATGTGTTTTTCGTGGGTTTTTTTTACAATATCTTTATTTTTAAGCAAGTTATAAGAATATTATAATATTGTATTATGATATTATACATACTCATATCTATATATCGTAAAAAACCCACGATAAAGCTCAGATAATTGGTAAATTCTCTCTACTATTGAACTAAACGTTATTACACTAGATTGGAATGACTGAACATAAATTTGATATTATATCGCGTGCAAATAAGACCAGTCTACACGCAAATTTGCGTTTAGCAAAATTCATTTTATATTGTTATTTTTTAATATTACGGTAAAATTAATTTAAGAATATTATTTGTGTTCTCGTCGGTTTTTTTCGTCATTAAATTTTTTTGCAAGTTATAACTTATACATACACTTACACAACATATTATGACATAAAAATGTTCATAATTCGCTTGACAATTACAATACAACTAAATACTAACATGAGAACTCGTATAATATTTTTACCTATAAATGTATACTATAATATAAAAACTGACAACATTGTGCCGAACGCAAAAATTTGCCATGTGTATGTATATAAATTATGTCAGAGACACATGTCATATAGACAGCAATGCATCACATTCTCTTAATTTATTTAACCGTATATAAAATACAGTTATAGTTTAGTTTTATAAAACGATCATAACTTTATAACACTCCGCAATCGTCGAAAACGTTTTAATCTGTTCTTCAAATAGTTTTGTAATGCATTGCGTGTACGGCATTAAATGTGTTATCGTTATTTTTTTTTACTTACCACAACGATTGCATATAATAATAATAATAATTATAATGATAATGACAATTATTCGTCAATAGTTTTTGGCGTCAACGACGATATTATGCAGCCTATCGTTGTTTGACGTGATTATCGTTTATGCGTATGTGCGACAGGTTTTTGTTGGAAGATGATGTATTGCTTTATACACATGATAATATTATAAAAACCCATTTCCAATTTTACATCCATCGAGCGAATTTTTTTCTATTTTAATATTGTTTATAAACTCCGTTAAAATTAACAATATTGATTTAAATAAAATTGTCAATATTGTTCGCTTTTTGTTGTATTAAAAACTACAAAATATGTATTATGTTTGCCCACTAACGGATTTCGTTTAATTTTTTTTTCATGAATGCATATGGCATATACTTAATATCTATTATTTTTTTTTGAATTCCATGAGTTTAATCTAATAAAAACACGAAACCGCCCACATTATAGAGGCAGTGACTTATTTGAATTTGTTGTTCGTTTTCCACTCTGTATCGTTTGCCTGTCGGACGCTTTTAATTAATTTTATTTACGATAAACTAACTAAAAGCAATTTTGCTGTAGATGTATAAGACTAAAATCACATAAAGCTTCTTTAAAACTTAAAAATCAACAGCGTTTATAAATTTATAATCTTGTTATGATGTTGTGATTTTTATTATATTTTTATATTTACATAAAACGCAAGGTTGAATACTACTAATTCCATGGCAAACCATTTGGGATTGTCAGGGTAAACGATTTCAAATAAATATCTCGATGTCGTTTAAAGTGGGATTTACGTCCAATTATGTTTGTTGTAACTTTTTTTGTACCATTCCTAAAGCATAAATATTGGTTTTTCCATAAAAATAAAACGTGTATGTGTGCTTCATACTAATAGATTTAATATTACATGCGGATGCTTTAACTTCTCAAATTTTGGTATCTGTGTATATATTGTATTATGTACTTTACTTGTTTTTAAGTTAGTTTGAAATCACTTATTTTATTCCAAGAAGTTTATGAAGTTTATAAGTTTATTCTCCAAAGTTTACTTTAACAGTTGAGATATGGAAGTGTTCCATGAAATATATTGACTTGTACAAAATGGATAGATTTTTAATGAAATAATGTGTTGATGTTTTTCTCAGTGTTTAATTTTTCGGCTAATACATAATTTGTTTATCAAAATTACTTACATTCTTTATCATAAATAATTATTTCGCAAATCAATTAAATTACGTGAAAACATTATTCTAAGTAAATTTTATTTGTAATCACACAATATTACTTATCGAATTTTATGAAAAATTTCATGATCGTATATATTTAAATTCTCTATGTTAGAACTGTTTTATAGAAATATTACTTATATTAAGTGTATACTCAGGTTTACACCATATTTGTCGTAAAATAATAATAATTTTGTAGAATATTGTGATTTTAAAAATATATTTGTAACTTAGATACCATGATTTTATTATTTTGATGATTTTGACGCTATTTTATTGACCACACACACATTTCGAAGGTCCTGGCTGACATAAATATATCATATTAGAAGGCGTTTTGCGTAGGCAATTCAATAGCGCCCTTGAACATTGTTACAAAATAATATAATTCATTTCACGTCTATAACTACTCACTAATAGTGCTAAATAAGCATACCGTCGTGCTGTCGTTAATGTTTTTAATCATTAGTCTCAATTAAAATTGTATCATTTGACGTAATTCGTTTGAATTCAAATTAAAAAAGAAATGCAAACGCGGTGTCTGCTTTGAATCGTCGTGTATTTCAATGAAGACCAATTGTTGTATTATATGAACATGAGTATCGTAACCGTACCTACGTCGTACAACGCCATAATGCTTAAAAACATATTTTATCGTACAAAACGAAACTATAAATCTTCGGTTTTCACACACCAAATCCGCCCTTGGTCAAGTATAATAAAAAAATATATATCATACAAGTGTTCAACCGCAATATGCGTTTGGTTATTTTACAATGTATTTTTGCTTCCTGAAACATCTATTGTATAATTTTTTAGTCGTGGTAAAGAAAAATAAAGTCCGGATAGTGGCGAAAAAAGTGTCAATTGTATTTGGTGCATTAACTCGTTTACGAATACGAAAATAAAAATGGTTAGATTGCTTGGTTTGTGAGCTGTTTAAATTTCGAGCGTTGTACGATTTCAAACAAAAATCTGTTTCGTCGTCACTCTCGAACAAATCGAATTTTAGAATTTGTGGAGATTCATATGTTTTCAGCAAGTTTTCTGTTTCAATATTATATTTTTATACTACACAGTTGTATGCAATAAACAGATAGGTAACTTGTGATAAGAGTGAAACCACCCAAACCACTATATTGGAAGCCAGACACAAGAATTTAATATAAGTAGGTGTATTATGGGTCTCTATGAATTATGGATATTAGATTAAAAAAAAAAAATAGATATAGGTATCAATATACATGCCTCCAAATTTTGCTTCGCTAGGAGTGAATAGAAATAAATATAAAAAACCACTTTGATCAAGTTAATTGAAAATAATAATGTACATATACACGAGTATATTATGTATTTGTGGTGTACGACGACGAAACCAGATATTGCGTGGGTAGTGAGCTCGTGGGCGCGACGCTATCAACAATATGTTTGTACGCGTGTACGTGTGTATGCGTCGTAGCAGAATTACGGGCGCTAACACTTTGCCGACGCCGATTCTATATATTATTATTAATTTCGTAAAACGTACAAATACTAAGCTCTCCCTCCACGCCGGTGCGGTGCTCCGCGTACATTGCCGGCGTGTGGGTGTGCCGCGGCGGCAATAGTTTTCCGAGTGGCGTTTGCGGGGTGGACGACCACCGAGTGATAATATTATTATTACGGGTGACGTGTACGCGATACATTGTGAATTACAGACACGTCTCTCAGACACGTTCTCGGTGGCGGAAAAACGGTTTTCGCGAAGGTTTGAGCGGAAGAAGACGTCGAAGAGACTTTGTCAGTTTGATATTATTATTATTATTATTACAATATTGTGTTTAGAGAGGTACGACGTAAACGCGGGCGCGTGCTATATCGATTGGACGCCGCCGCCACCGTCCGCGGACAAAGACGTAGTTTCTGGCCGCAGGAACGAACGTGGGGCGATCGCGCGCGCGCGAACATGTCGTGGGGGCGCGGTGCTCGTCCTGCCCCGTCGTCAAATCGCTGGGCTGGGTGGAGGGAGGGCGGTGCGCGCGCCCTGCCAGCGAAAAATCGCCACGACGAGATGCCGCCCGTGCGCGGGTCGAACGTTCCACAACATTTGGCATTGCGCCACGCACTTCTGCGGGCGGCGGGTGCCGAAAGTTTTTCCGAAAAAAGACCCACCGCCGACGCGTTAATGGAACGTCGCGTAGTGTCTTGAACGACAACACATATTACTGTAGCTGGGGGGACGAAAAATAGACGGCTCAGTGATGACTGATGACGGCCGACGACGACTCACGTTACGAAACTAATACCCTCGCCGGCGGACAAGTCCGCGTATACAAACCTTTGGAGATTTGAAACACACCCGATGGGTGGTTGGGTTAGGTCACGAGCGATTCGCTTATTTCGATATGGCTCGTTACGTTATCGCGTGATTATTGACTTGTAATATGTGTTCATTAATTAAAATTAAGAATCATTGTTAATGAAATAATAGAGAAGACACAAACTACTACGCGTGAATGTTGATGGGTTGACGGTATTTTTCAGAGTAGACAGATTGAAAGTTTTTGTAAATTATATAATATAATACTTATAATATTATTATGTATTATATTACTCATATGATATGTATATTTCTAATAATACGCGTTTACTGTTGATGCAAAACTGTACATGTCACTATCTTTAATAGTTTTACTTAGTCGTGGTTACGGTAGTTATTTGTATTAATCCGTCAAACAGAAATTTTGAATTCATTTATTTTTTTAATCTCTCTATTTAATATAACCTTAATTGCGTGTAACCACTTCGGTAACAAGTATGCTCTTTGATTACACTTCAATACAGTGCATGACCTATCCATGTATATAATATTGTCTACGCCGACAATACAGGTCTTTTTGAGGTCATGTGCAAAACAATGAAAATAATAATCTCCATATTCGTAAAAGCTTATCACTAAATCCTTGTGTGATAGGCATTCATGTAGTGTCCACTATTTTATTATCTATACTCTATAGTTAACAGCTACGACATTGTCTGTCGTGTTGTATCCAAAACTTGAGCTCGGTTTTACTTTGACATTTTCTGTTAGATCGAATGATTAACGATTGCTGCCACGATTGAAACGGCCAATCAAAATACGATAAATACCACACGACTCGACATTATACGACATAGCTGGTGAACCTAACTTAAAAGGATTTGAAATCCACATAGATACTCACTTTCTTATTGATGATCCTAGGCAGTTTATTAATCGGCGACCAGATCAGTTGATCTAAAACCGTCTCAACGTCGTCCGTCCCGTAATATATGAGTTCCCAAAATAAAAACTACTCGCGTACGTCGGTCGTATGTCGAAACGATATTATATTATTATTATTATTATATAGACGTGTTGATCGTCACAGGATCTAGATCTACCCGCTACCCGCACATCTGCTAAACCCTCACACGGCGTCGTGTCCTCTCCGGACCGCTGGCATGTGCCGTCGACGGTGAGCTCTGCCCCGTCACAGCTCGGTCGTTCGGCGTATTTATTTTTACACCAGGAAAACGATTTTTGACGTTGGCAAGTCGTCGCGACATTTGACTAAAATACATACGCTTCGCGCCCCGCGCGCTACTGATCGTCTAGCGCACGGTAAAACCCATCGACCCTCGCGCACCGTTATCGACCATAATAGCAGTAATAATAATAATTGCCATGCACCGATAGCTTAAAATTTCATACATTATTATTATAATTATAAGTTATGCAATACAGACTGATCAACGGTCAGATCTCTTTCGTCATCGCCGTCAATAGTGCCTCGTTCTTACAACTATTACTATTAATATGATAACAACAAAAACATTTAATTTTTTTTTGTAATTTAGTCGGACAGTCAATTTTTATATGGTGTAAATTACAAAATTACCTACAACCATAAATTTGGAGAATTAAATGTAAGAGATTAGGTTAAAATATGGACTAAAATTAAATTGAAAATAGAAGAAAGTCATTGAATCAAATTAAAGATTTATGTACATTACGAAATGGCTATTATTACTATCTCTCTCGTCGTTGTCGATGAACGATCGTATCGTATCCCGGTCTTTTCTATAAAACACTCTGTCGTTTCTGTTACCTATATTGATTCAATTCAATGTCATTATGACACAAAATATGATAATTGTTAATTCATTCGGCTGAAAACGTTTTCTTTTACATGCGTGGTCTGCGAACGAAAATGTCGTTAAAAAATTATAATAATGAAAAATACTATTATAATATTATATGCGTGTCCCATGTGCTATTTACGTAATTACTTATTTAAAAATATCGACGCCGTGTTTTCGGTTCATTGACCATTATACATCAGTTTTTACAGTAGTTGTCAACCGGCTAATTGTGAACCGGCTGTTCGACAAGAGATATTATTTATTTATTAATATTATTATTATCATTATTGCGTATTTTTTTGCCTTTTTAATATTATGGTTCGGTTTTGTAACTATGGAATACATTTAACACTTAGTTTTTCTTTTAGTAAGCGTTATATTGTTATCATCTATCGATAGATCTTTTAATACCTATGTAAACATTGATAAGAGTTCAATGCCCGATTGTAAATCGAAAGACACGTGGTAAATACATTTTAAAAAATGGTGTTCCAAGGTTTCTCGATGTATTTGTTGGAAAATGTATCTATAATATAGACGTTGTAATTATATTATTATTTTTGTTATTAATTTACTTGTCGTCGTTTATTATTGTGTTTAGTGTATTGTATTTTATTCAACAATAATTAATAACATAATTAATTAAAACAATGCAGTGTTTTTGTTTGTTAATTTAAAACATTTATTACATAAATCGATTAAATAAAAGAAGGCAATGATTGTTACAAGTATTATGTTGACCACTGACCGACCGACCGACCTTCTCTGCAGTTAAAAGTACAATAATGTTCAATAATTTCTTCATGACCTAGTTTCTGATTTGTCTCTTTAAAGTTATTTTTTACTGTCTGTGTTGTCCTGTGTTTATGGGTTTTTTCATTCATTCAACGATGTGTGATGTGAAGTATAAAATAACGTTTGGACTGAGTATTGAAGTTTGTTTGTTTACTAGTATATACAGGCAGACGTACAGCGAACATATTATCAATTATCATCGTCGATCAATTTTTTAAATTGGGACCGGGTCAACGATGTTAAATATTGTGTTATTGAAATATGAACCAAATTTTATTCTCTTTTCTTCTAATGTCTATTGTTCTTGTTCGATATTTTATTTTTTCACACTTTGTATGTGTATATGTTTAACACTCACATCAATGTATTGATGAATTAATTCAACAATTAACAAATTATTATAGCTGTTATTTAACATAGTGTAATAATAATAATAAATAATTTATCACATTTATGTGCAGTATTAGTGTATTAGATCTCACCCAAAAACTTCTGAAGTCTATTCTCGTTACTTTCGTAAATCTAACTTCTGCGGATTTCTTTACGAGATCAACAGTTTGATGTCTGGATCTGTATAAATATTTTTGTTGAGAATTCGAGACAGAACTCAAAAGATAAAGTTATTAAGCAAAAGTGTCAAAAATCTAAAAAAAAAATAATTTACATTGTAATGTACAATATAAAACTGATAGTCTACTAAAAAAAAATAAAATATGACACCTATTGAAAATGTCAACAGATTGTGCACACAATATGAACTTAAATTATACAACACAATTTGTTCAGCGAAATTATGTTTTAAAAATTTCCATGTTACTAAAAATACTGAACATTACGCAGTTTGATAATCTCATCCATCATCTACGTTGCGCAATATGATATTATGATAATATATTCATTTAATACATTTTTCTCCTATTTTTTCAACTGTTGTTTTTTTTTTAATAACATATTAAACTGTTATGATAATCTTTGGCTCGATTAAAAACCAATTTGTGTATAATATAATATATTATATGCACAAAAATTGTCCTAAACATCAGAAACTTTGGAATAATGTCTACTTTTTGACATTTCTACAGGAACCGGTTGGCTAACCGGCTGCTATAAATTATTTTAAGTGCCAAAACTACCGTCATTTATTATTATTATTTTTTTTTTCAATAATTTTATTGCTGTAGAAAGTCGGCAATATAATGGCAGTAGGTGTATTGCGACCGTTTTTGACGTTAGCGCAACAAGCCGACATTTCCCACGGGAAGCGATATTATAATTACTGGCTTTGTAGATTGTTATTAGAACGCTCGGTGGTATATTAATTTTAATGATTATCATTTCAATCATAACATAATGTTTGAAGGTCATTTGGTATTGTTGATAATTGATTAACGGTTATGATAAACGTTTTTACACGATTTTATTTTCTATCGCGCATGTGTGTCTGTGCTACTTGGTGTATTAGCAAGAACTTAAAAACCAAGTTTGTTCATTACAATAGGATGTCGTTGGTGGATTGTTTCTTACAATAATTGCATGAATTCTATGTGTATGGATTAGATGTTTTGTTTGTTTGTTCTGTCGAAACGCGTGCATCGTCATAATTAACACGACCGAAAGTAACAAAAAACTATCCATCGTAAAAATACCGATGAAGGAACGAAAAACTGTACACCATCGTGTGTATAGAAAAATTAAACCCGTTGTTCTGATGGCCTTGAATTCATATTGTGCAGTAGAAATTCTATCGAATTAAAAATTCTTTGATGAAATGAACAAATCGGTTCTTTTTAAATTTCCCGAGTTTTGTGAATACTTTTTTTTAATTTTCTCTATGAAAACCCATTCGAAAGTGAAATCGTTTAATCGTCTTTACGGGTAGTCGATTTACCTAATGTTTTGGATACGTTTTCTTTTTTTAAATTTACCCTTATTAACCAGTAGTTGTAATGTGATTATTGGAAATTGGAAATCGGACGACACAATAATACTTCCGATTCCATTACACAGCCTTATTTAAAGTGTACGTTGGCACTTGCATGTAAAAATCAACGCCCGGAAGTGTGTTGTGTTGTGCATTGTTTGTTCGTTTATTTGGATGTGGGCCGGAAAAATTACAGGAAATAAAATAATAATCGCTGGATTTAATATTGTCATTGTGCAGTGTTAAAACTTCTATTATAGGATGCTGTTCAGTGTGAATCCTGTTAGAATTTCGTAACGCTGCAGTTACGAAGATTAACGGAAAAATAATTTAAACCAATGTAGTTATGTATTATACAACTAGGTACCTAGGTATTTTTATTGCTCGCGATATTATAAAGTTAATTAAACGCCTGGTTTTAATTAGCAAATGTCAGTATATATATAAAAAAAAGAATAATAATAAAAACAATTACAAATAGGTATATTGATTACAATTTAAAAATCAACAGTGTTGGTGTATTATAGTGGTGTAAGTTGATAACAGCGAATATTATGTTTTAATGAAGTATACCTACCTACCTATATTTTGAACGTCATTATTTTCTTACCGGCCTTTAGGATAATGTGTTTATACACACACAAGTGAAATGTTTGAATTGGTAATGAGATAAATAATATTATTAGGACGATGAACAATATTATAACTCATTAGATCATCAGTATTATAATTTAACAAAGCCTTTCAGTACGAACTAAACAGTAATATTATTAGTTACGCGTTTTTAACATGTTTAACTATAATATTATACGTTATGATTTATGGTCGTTGCAGGTTTTAAAATTGTATTGTTGCATGCTTATAACTATTTAGACAGCTGCTGCTGACAGACTGATGCAATTGATTTGATTTGATTTGCATGCAAACCTTTATTGGGCTAATTTTAAAAACCCACAACTCTTATATATAATCCTTCCACATATATTATGACACATTGGAAAAATGGTCCAATACATTTTGAATCGTTACTATTGTATCTAATGTATTTTATGTATTGACTACATTCGCATAGGTACAAATAATCGTTACACAATGTAGGTACCTATACTTTAATGAAAGACGTAAATCGTTTTTTTTTTCTTTTGTAAAATAGATAAAAAATTTAATTTGCATTTTCAGTTTTGCAATATAATTGCTAAACGATTTTAATTTTAATTTTAAATTTACTGTAATAATTCGTGTAATTTATATGTACACGCTCATTAAATTATTATTATTTTATTTTATTCAAGTTTCATCTGACCTAATTAGTAATAACCTTACAAATACTTTTTTGTTTAAAAAAAAATAATTGTGAACTATAAATAACCAATTGTATAATATACATGTATATAACTATTTAAGTAGTACATGTTTATTGTATATATAATATATTGTTTAAATCTCTTTTTCACTGTCTCTGTAGAACAACGTTACTTATAAATTGTAACCTACCTACATGCATTTTTCCAATTAGCCTCATCCACTCTGAGAATTGAACCAGAACAATTATAATTAAATATAAAGCATTTTTCTCTCGAAATTACAAGTCATCGTTTTTTTTTCTTTAACCTACAAAGTTCAACTCTGTCATTATAATTTATTAAGAATCCATTAGACGTGTTTACTAGTTAATTGTTGGTACTTGGTATTATCGTCATTTATTTAATTTTTCATACATTCAAAGTTAATGTTACATATTATAATATTAATAAACGAGATAACAAAAAATATTTGTTAAGAAGTTTCGTATTTTCACTAATTTGACTAGTTTGTTGTTGAAATAAAATAATAATCAGCTTAAATAAAATATTATATGATGTTATTAAAGGTAATAACTAAAAGGTATTAAAACCATTATCATTTTTTTTTTTAAGTACAAATAATAGCCTAGTAGCATAAAGTATACTAATAAATATGATGATTAACCTTGATTGTTGTTGGCGTATTAATTTTATTTACACTGGGATTGATTGGAGTTTACAAAAATCATGAAGTGTATCCATCTGATTGAACGATTTGATAATTGTTTAACTATTTTTATCAACGTACATGTATTTTATTTTGGTTTTTAAACACGATGTGTCTACATTTCGTATTTGGAAATTTCTGGACTAATTGTCTTCAATCATACTAAATACACTGAAACGCATGAATAATAAATAATTAATATTCATTTAGTTGGAACACGAGGGTGACGCGATTTAGTACCATCTTTATTGTTGGAATGAACATTGATTGACCTTTGAAATTTTTGAACTCGTTGACGAACGACGGCGTCGACGGTGACGACGTTCGATTTGAAAATTATTAATCGATTGACAAAGTGTTGTCGAGTATTTGAAGGACTTTGCGGAGTCGAAGACGATTAAAAAAAATACTTGTTATATTATACTAATAACGTCATGTCGTCCGTATCGTCGTCATTACAACGAACGGGAAACAATAGCCGGAGCACAGGTGCGGTGTTCTAATTTACAACTCTGATTGCTAACGTGACAAGCGATGATGTGTACCTACATGTAATCGAGCCCACGGTAGTTGAATTAAAAGTGCTCATTTTTTATTTCTTGTTGTGTCCAGGAATACGCGAAATCGTTTGAGATATTTCGCCGTTTTTCGTCTGGCCATCAGGGGCAGTCCATATACTCTCTCAAGTCTCGAAACAGTAGGTACTATACGTCATGATATAACGACGCGTCAGAATTCGTTGGGTTGTAGATAATCGGAGGCGGCTTGCGCTAACTTGGGAAACGAAACGCAAAAAAAAAAAAGGGAAAACCCGAGAAGAAAAACACCGAGACGAAATGGACCGTGTAAAAATCGTCGACAGCGGCGGCGGAATGAAAAATTGGAAATCAAAGGCTGGCGACGAACTGTTAATATTATTATTACCGTCGTCATCGTCCGTAACGCGCGTCCGGATTTCTATTTGTTTTCGACGTTTCGTCGTCGAATTTTCTATTCCCACACCGGCGGCGGCGGCGGCGGCAGCGGCGCGCGCCCGAATAATGACACGGCGATCGGGCGGGCGCGCGCGCGTGTGGGACCTGCGCCCGAGTTTCACCTGACGCGCAAAACCGCGGCCGGCCGACGACGGTGTAGTGTAGTTGTGCAAAAGTGTGACAAGCGGCCGCCGAACCGAAAAAAAAAAAAATATTATTTATCTCGACCACGGCGTGCTTTTTCTTTCCCCCTTTATCGTTATTAGATATATATATATTATTATTAATCTTCGGCGGGCCGCGACGATTCGACACGTTCCCGACAAATATTTTCCAACCCACCGAGGAGCCCCCCGCCGCACATCTACCCCTTCCCGCGATTTCTCACGGCGGCGAACGAAACGCGTACACCGAACGACGACTATATAATATAATAATATACTACCTCTCCTAATGTAATAGTAATAATAATAATAATAATAACGTATAGAACACACACTCACACACACGACACACATATATAAAGAGAGATAGCAAACGAGAGAGAGACGGACGGCGAAAAAACAACAAATTGGCAACGTAGTGCTCTCGGCGTGCGCGCGGCGGAGCGGGGTGCTCGCTCGTCACGGCGTCAGCGCACTCTGCTGTTCGGTTGCGCCGACCGTCGGCGGCGGCCAATCGACCAACCACAACGGACAGACCGGATCGACGAGCGCACACGACGGCAGCGGTGGGACCAGTTTCTTGTCGTTTGTCCGATACTGTGGTAGTGGCGCGCCCGGGGTCGTTCCGGAGTCCTCGCAGACTTTGTGCCGATCGCACGTCGCGTTTGTGTGTTCGTTTCTGTCCGGACCGGCTTGGTCGTTGTCCGCGTGATCTCGTCTGACCAGCTCAACAGCCACCGCGGCATCCGTCGACCGTGAGCGTGCGATGTCCGCGCGGCGGTAGACCACTCCGGAAGAGGCACGTCATCTCGTCCCGCAGTCAGCTCTCGCCGTGAACACCATTTACCGGCCGCCGGAACGCGCGACGATGAGCGTCAGCTACATCACTTGGATGCATCAGACCGACAGTCCGGTGTCGCTGCCGCCGGTAGTCGAACACCTAGCCGCCGCCGCGGCGGCCGCGTCCCAGCCGTTGGCCGCCGGCGCTTCGGCGTCGTCTACGTCGTCGTCGTCGTCGTCGTCGCCGCAACAGCAGCAGTCGGGCACGGCGTCGTCCCAACAACAGCCGCCGCTGGCGTCTTCCCTGCACCCGACCGGCCCAGCGCTCTCGTCGCTGCCGTCCACGCTGCTGCCGCCGCCAATACCGCCGCCGATCGTCCAGTCCTCCAAACACTTACCCCTGCACAAGGCGCGCATGCCCAACCTAATGTCGTCGTCGGGCAATCCGTGGCCGCCGCCGCTGCAGACTGCGCACAAGTCGATGGTGGCGGGCGGCGCCGCTGCCGCAGCCGCCGCCGCCGCCGCTTCGGCCACTGTCTCGGCCTCGTCCGTCTCAGCGGTAAGTCTCGTCGCACCACCCGCGAGCTTATAATATAGACCCATTGCGGGTTATCGGTTAGTTTTTTTTTTCTTTTCACATTATTGTCGTCGACGTCGTTGGTACACATAATGAAACATATTGTAATGTAACAGATTAACGGAACGAACGACGTTGTCGGTGTGGGTGCGTGGGGTGGGTGGTGGGGTTACCGCCGGCGGTACTTTCACGTGCCGCCGAGAGGCATGCCCGTTATCTACCTCGGCGTTACCATTTTATAACGATTATAATATATGTATATTATTATTATTATTATTATCATCACTATAGTTTTACATACTATACACGATTATTATTTATGTTAATATCATTATATTGTAATATATTATGTTTGTTGTTGTTGTTGTTGCGAAAAGAAATGCGCATTATTGCCGCCGCCGTAGTCTCGAGTGGTGCCACCGAGAAAGGATTAGGTAAAACACTTATTAACGTCGTCGTCGTCTTATGTTCCCGGCCAGGTAAATTTATCGCGATGTGGCCGACTCGCGGCCGCAGTTATTGTTTCTGCAGAAAAATCTTCCGTTGTTTATGTGACTCATCGCCCGCAGCAGTGGAAACGGGACGGAGATCGGCTTGCGGTTTTTTTGTCCGGCCGATTTTTTTTTTCTTTCCATTTTCGTATAATAATATAATGTATATAATTTTTTTTCACGGTCGCAAATCGGATTCGGTCCCGTGTTGGTTTTTTTCATCGTCGTTTTCGCTCGGCCCGGCAGCACACGTATACACACTGCAGCACACAATGTATACACGCAATTATTATTATTATTATTATCATTATTTCGACTCGTTTCCTACCGAAAATCACCGTACCGGAACAATCCATTTTACACGACGACGGGTTCACAATATACCGTCGTCGTCGTCGTCGTCGTTGGCTGCGATAACGATGACGATGATGATAATAACAGTGGTGGTGTACCGCGCCGCCGAACGGTGTCCGCGGACCGATGATTTTCGCATGATGATGATGATGATGATGATGATGTACAGATATTATACAAAACGTAAACAAAAACGTATACCTACACAATAACAACAATAATAATAATAATAATAATGACGATAATATTATGTGCGGTGTAGTAGTCGTACACGTAGGTCTTGCTCTACACGGTCTTCGACGATATAGGTTTTACAGTTATCGTGTATACATTGTGTTCGTGTGCGTATAATAATAATATTTTCTTCTATACTCGGTTCGTGGTCGACGCCGCCGCTACTATATACTTCTCTCCGCAGGTCGCACACGTACGTGCACGCACGCACACCGATCTCCGCGATCCGGCCAGAAAACACCACGCCCCGCCCGCCCGGCGTACCCATCCGTCGTCGATCGCGTCGTCCCGTGTGCATTGTAAACGTGTATTATTATTATTATTATTATCGTGTGTACGACTCTTCGCCGTCGACTGCGGCGACCGACAACGCGGCCACCTGTCCACATAATATTATTAGTGTATATTATATTATCCTCTCGTCGTCGGTGGACCAGAAACCGAAAGGGGGAACGAAACGATGAAAAACTGCACGACTCGAAAAAAGGTCGTCTCGCTGCGATGTAATCGTGGCGTCATTGATGAATAATATAATATCGCCGACAACACAATAATCGAGTGTGCAGTACCACATCGTGTCCTGCACATCTGCAGTGACCAGTGATGAGGTTTTCACGGACTTATCGGAATACCGTGATTCGTCGTTACATTGGGACGGTGCAGATGACCCTGCTGTTATACAATACATAATAGGTCGCTCGGAGTGTCCACATTGTCCGAAACGGGCGAATACCGATGCATGCAGTGATGATGTGAGAGACCACATGTCATACTTGTCTTTTCCGACCACGTCGGACATCTCTGCTGTTATCGTCGGCCCGCATTTCCGTACATAGGTCTGTGAACGCTCAACACGCCCACGTCTTGACGACTGCAAATACCATCGTTGTTAACCGCCCACCCCCCTTACCCCCTTTTGAAATTTATAAGTTTGTCGCCGAGAAGCTACTGTTGCGGAACCTTCGTTTATACGGTTCAAGGAGGGTACACGTCCATGTTGTGTTCCAAATATTCGTCGTGATAGCCTCGGTTTTTGTAATTCGCAATTACGATGTAGGTATGTTAAACGTATAATTTAGATTGTCGTGTGCGATATGGGCCATTTGCGTGCGAGGGAATTACCCGGTGACATTTATTTAGTAAATTACACGTCGTTTTTTTCGTTATTATTATTATTATTATAGGTACTGTAATATTATACTAATTTTTTTTTTTTTCGTTATTATTAATATTACTGTTTCGCTCAAGGTTTACGTTTTCGGATTAAATAACGATAGTAAGGAATGGCCGATATTCGAATACCGAAAGAAAACAGCGTATATTTTTCGCGATCTATTTATACAGTGCTAGGAATCTATAGTATTGCCGCTGTGAGTCCGGGCGAAAATCACACGAGAAGATACGTTCGGTGTTCCGGTGTGTGTGTGCGAGTTTCTACATCGTTTCGTCCGGGCCCGTAACATAATATAATATTATATATTATATTATATTTTTTACGATTCGGATTTTTTTTTTTCTTTTACCGGACCCGCAGCCGGTCCTGAGAGCTCGAGAACGGCTTACTACTACTACCGGTGCGTTTTCGTAATGCATTCAGAGAGTATAATATATTATTTTATGGGTATGTCGCTATATCGATGCATTTTTTATTTTTTATTATTATTATTTTCGTATGTTTCGATTATAAACTCTTGCTGCTCGTGCGTGAGCGTGTGTTTGTATAATGCGCACGAGAGGGTCGTTGAGTTCTGTCAGGTTTTACGTAACTGTTTTACATTTTCTTTCCTCGTACGTTTATAAATATATAATATATACCTACCTATATGTTATGTTATTATACATTCGTCGTTGCATCACAATAAAAATATATGTACTTAGCTTCACACGACGGACGGACGACCGCCCGTTCCGTCGAGTCGCGTTGGTATTTATAATAACTACGTTATAATATATTGTGCCACGGGTACTGTAAAAATGCCATTATTATTCTTAAAAAAAAAAAAAATAATAATAATATAAAATAAACCGATAAACACGAGTGTAATTAATTACCAGTCTTAATATCGTTGTTTTAATAATATATTCTAAGCCTCCGCCGATCGAAAATCGATTAAATAATTTTACCATAATAATATGTGCTGTGTGTTTTATGACTTGCACGCTCGCGTTTATATTATCGTGATTTAGTGCAATAAGGGTGGTGGTCGTTGTCTCGTCTCGGTCGGTCGGCCGGCCGACGTGTACGCGATTCACTCGACTATACCGTGGTGTAGCACGGGAGGTTATTGTTATTTTCGTTGTTCTGATTTCAATGTACACGGCTTATATTATTATATTGACATACTGTACACTAACACAATACACTGCAATAATAATATTATATATTATATAATTTGCTATTGATTTTATTGTTGTCGTCGTGCAAACTCGGACTGCCAGCGGTATACGCGTGTGGGCGGTGTACACAATATCCGCAAACCCTTGTTATTTTTTATTCAGATCATTATCGTTATTTAATTTTTTCCTGGAACCGGCGCCACCTGCACTGACGGGCGGGGAGACTTGGGCAAATAGCGCGGTAACAACCCACGCAGTTCCATTATTGGTATCGATCACCGTTACAGGAGTGTGTGGTGTTTGTTTGCGCAGCAGTACACACTATAATATTATACACACCCTGCGTGTCCAAAACTTCTACGCGTTCTCGGTACACCCATAGTAGAATATCGTTTTACCGGTGGTCGACTGACGTCCCGTCCTACGTTTCTATAAATCGTCTTCTTGACGGGTGCATTAACGACTCGTACACAACAATATTATATAGGTACCTACGTTCCAAAATCCTGCACCGCCAACACACGTTATCAAGATCGTCCAAGGCCCAATGGTGGCCAAGTGAATGATATCGCTTCGTTCCGATCGTCTTGAGTTTACGGTTTAATATTGTCAACCACCAGATCCGCACACCATACACCGCGCCCTGTCTGTCGTGTCCGCTCGACCCCCATCCGTTTGCCGTTCTCGTGGGTGGTTTGACTCGTATCACGGCTAGAACTTTGTGAAATTATAATCCAAACGATTCGGGGCCTCGGTGATGTACGACCGACGCATAACACCGATGCTACCATATACATTTGCCGATCGCGAACCGGTAACGATTTGTCTCGGCGTGTATCCAGGTACCATATTATTATTATCAATAAACGGCTCGACAAGTGTGTATAATGTAATAATACTGTATTGTTGTGAGTTACTCGGCCCCCTAATCGATATGTAAGTATTACATATACTACACGACTCTGTCGTCGCTAACGGTACGTTACCATAAATAAATGTATATCGTTTCTCGGTTGAAAAGTCGCCGTGATAATAATATAGCAATTATACGCGATAGGAAGTCTCTGTGACGATCCGATGCGGCGTTGAAAGAGCGAGGGAGAGAAAGAGTGACGGAGACGGAAAAAACCAGTTGCGATTTTAACGAGGTCGAACGCGCCAGCGACCGTCGTCATCGTCGTGCAATGACGGCAATCGATTGTCGGCGGGGGGGGGGGCACACCGTTGCATCGAGTGTACGATGAAATTTCGGTCATCGTCGATTTAGTATCCATATTATAATAGTTATAATCAGTATTCGTAAGTTCTCGTGCTCTAAAAAATATACGCGTTTATGCCTCAACGTAATCGCTCGAATTGAGTGCGCGCAATAACCAAATGGTTATCGGTGTAATATGCGTGAAAAAAAAAAAAACAGAGTATTTGAAAGCATCGTCTCGATTGTATGTTCAATATAAATACGGATTGGAGTTGAGAACGCGGAATCGCGTAATATTTGAAAATTTCAGCTATGTGTGCTCAAAACCTCGAATCGAGCAAAAATAAGCGTGATGAAATCGCACAATTCGTGTTAATTTATAACTGCACAGATACGTGCTTTATCTGCCGACTCGAATTATGATTATTTTAGCGTACACATACCTACCTACCTCGTTATCTGTCTGTTCAAACCCGCCCGCGATCACGTCGACCGCGTGTAGTATGTGAGAATTGTGATTTGTGATATCAAACCCTTATTAAAAAATTAGGACTTTTTTTAGAGACCCGGAATGGCTTTTTTACCGTGAATTTTTCCGGCTTATTTTCCACCAGCAACGGTGTACATTAAAATAGTAGCCGGTTTCTCTATATGTTGCAGCGTTGTAAATAATGATGTTTAAGTGATATTCCCAAATAATAGTAATAAAAACACATATAAATAGGTACAATTAAACAAATAAAAAACAACGCTCGCGTTACGTCGAAAAACAACCGTAACCGGTTCGTCGAACCGTTGGAAATTACTCGAGACTTTCACGCATCGAGAGACGTCTCTCGAAACGCTGCTGCAGCCACTGTAATATTATTATTATGTAGGTATAATATATTTTTATACATATAATATTATACACCTCCTGTCTCCCTCAACATACTGACGCGGTTCATCTTTGCTGTGATGTATAAGACGTCGGAATCGACGCGTTCGATCGCGCTTCTCATAACCATATGTAATAATATCGTGTTATTTATTCGTCGCCGCGTGTCCGTTTTGTCGACGACGAGAATATAATAATACTTTTAATACTCGGCCCGTCGTGCGTAAGCTCCCCGTAAAAGAGCGGTGTGATTCATTAACATATCCATAAAAAGACGTGGTCGTTTGTCGTCCGACTCGTGACGTCGTACGATGCATAATACACGGTCACTCGGTGCCATGACTAATTTTATTATTTTTACCCAACTGCAATACAAATAAATCGATATAATATACACGATGTGTACAACAATGTCTAATATTCGTAGAACATCGCCTTCGTCATCAACGTCGACGTCTCGAACGCCGCGGCCTTTTCGAAATGGCTCGTCGTTCTGTGGTACTTCAGAATTTCCAAACAAAAATATGTGTTTAAAAGTCAAACTTGCTATCTTGCTTAACGTACTTTTGAGACGACCGTAGATAATATTTATATCAAACGAATATGGACTCGGAAAGTTTTGGTTAAAATTATGGGCTAAAACTTGGGCGACTTGTTTCCTTATAGTAAATCTATTGTAATATTGTTCCATTCTTATCAACGATCGCAAAATTGATAATTTAATTTGTCGGTTGAACATGATTCCGGAATCGTCGCCTTTTTTGTGATTCTTATGGGTATATGTTCTATCCGTGTATCTGTTATCCTAAGGTGGCAAATGGTATTTATAAATTAATACGGAAAAAAAACATGAACTCAGTTTAAAAATAGTTAAACCGCTTTTTTAATTTGTACGTGGATCACGTTAAGAGTACCTATTTTATGCCTATCTATGTGTTAGCTATATTATTTTATCAAAAGACATACCAGAAATTATCATCAGTTCTAATATACTATATTATTATGAAAGTATTGGATCATTTTTGTTTAAAACCGTCAAAACCAAAAATGTCGAAAGTACGTTTAATTTTAACTCAATGGATTATTTTTAAATCAATTGAAAAAAGCCAAGTTATTATTTCGACAGTCAATTAAATTGTAAAGCCAAGTTAAACCTTTTAACTACCTAGTTAATACCTTGGATATTTTCCATGGCGACGGTGGGGGAGGGACGGTATTTGAATTTGGCATCGTTTACATTGTAACTCGCCACTATTTTATAATAACCACCGTGGTTCTATCTCTCGTCGACAAGTCCGTATAGCGATTCGGCGTGTCGGGCTTGTAAAATGTGTTAATACATATAATAATATCGTTATTACCTCATTTTTCGACTGCTATATGGCGTGTGTCGTAACCGCGTACCTACATAATAATAATATATTATACTATTACCAATACAATAATTAGCAGTACGTTTTACCACAACTATTCGTCATCATCATTACCACCGCCGGTGTCGGGTTTCTTTCGTTACGTCGTCGCGTATATAGGGTTAGGGAATTATATCTACCATCGAGAGTGCGATACACTATATCGCCGATGGCCTCGAAAATATATAATATTTGAAAAAACATAATACCGTATACACTGCTCGTATTTCGAGTACGCTGAGATTATGCCGCCGCGATGATATAATGCGTTTAATGTTTTAATTATCATGACGCCGACCGAAGTGTATCGGTGCCTCGACGTTACGCGATTTTACTCAACGGTGCCAAACTGCCAACGCGTATAAGAATATAATAATAATTGTAATTATATAATAATATTACTCGTAATATGCGGTGCAGTGTGTATCGTGTGTACGATATACACACAAAACGTCGCTCGATCGGCCGCCCCGCTGTTTTCCGGAGATCGTTTTCCTCGTGTGTCGGCTCGGCCGTTCCGATCGCATTGTATTCAAGTCGTTATAAATTATAATAATAAAAATATCGTTCTCGACGGACAAAAGCCCCCTACCCAACCCGTTTCTGCCTACGGTGTAGGCACAGGATAAGGTTAGGCATGTGTCGTCATCGTGTATTGTGTGTACGGCCCGACGAAACAGAAGAATAATAATAATTATTATTACTATATTTTTATTATTGTTCACGGAAAGTCGGTCGAAAGACGTTTTCGCGCGACAATAACAAAAAAATATATTATACTTAATACTTATACTTATACATAGGTAGGCGAAACACAATGTGACTTGGTGACTGCCGCACAGATGTGAAGAGGAATATGTTATATGGTATTATAATAATGTAATAATACCTTTGTTGCTTGTACTTCATCTCATAGTTTACCCATTCACCGAAATCGGTATTGCAAAATGACATTTTATTTTATTTTTTAGCCGGAAAACGAGAATAATGGATTGGTTTGGTCGTATGACGTTACCGATGTTTATCTCTGTTTTTCATTTTTTTATACGAGTTCAATTGCGTATTCTTGGTATACGTGTTTATCCATTATTCATATTTCATTATTTATTTTTGAATTACATCTTGTTTATTATGGCCACCCCGCCGCCACCGAGCCGCATAAAATGTATCGCCTTGCTACCGCAGGCGAATATACGTCATCAAACTTTAATCTAAAAATTCGATATTCGTCATCGATATTATTTCTATGTACCTATATAAAGATACCTTAAGTTTACGTACAAGACTAGTAGGTATGTAATATATATTTTCGTGGAAAACGGAAAATACTCCTTATATAATATATTTTGACATCGTATTTCCTTACCATATTATTATAAACATGTCCTAGTATATTATGTTGTTGCTTTATAGCTGTAGAAAATTGTGTTATTTTTAGTGTAAATATATCACAAATTTTATATCAACTTATTTTAAAATATTACAGCTAAAAACTAACTGACCTTTGATTTTTACAAGACTGAAAAATGTATCGTTAAAATAAATAGAATGTATGAGTTTGAGGATTTTCTTCAAGAAATCGTCCTAGTTTTTGAGTTTATCTATCTATAAAATGGTGAATTTACTATATGTTATTATATTTATTAGTTATTACTTATTATCATATTTTATGATATTGTTTTTAAAAGTTTTGTTACGCTCTTAAAAAAATTACCGAATACAAATGACTAGGTGGTACATATGACGGCATAGCGATAAAAACAAAATTATTATTTTTACTTCTCCGCTAATAGCGATTTCTCTGCTTTGCGTATACAAAAATAATGTAAATTTATTATTAACGGAATTCGTACAGCAGTCGTTGGTCGCATCATCATTGATGCGTGAAACGAAAACGTGATGAGTTTGGAGACTTATTTATACGACCTCTACTCAGGACGATGTCGAATTACTGTTTTTTTAACTACCACGGATGACATGTATGTGGTGGCATTCGGTAACGGTGGTGTGACGCTTTATTCTGTTACTATTACGTGCAAATTATATATATTCGAATGAAGAATTGTATATAAAGAGACTTTTATGATATGACTTTTGGGAAGGACCTCCTCCTATTTTGCACTAAATTATCTGCAAAAGTTTAACTATCGTTTAATACGCTGCGCCGTTGAATTATTTTTTTTTTTTTGTACTTTTTCTAACATTTTTTCTTACCAAAGTTATTTTGCCTTCACTAAAACATATTGCAGTTTTATCTAAGATAAAATATATAATTTGGTTTTTGATTTTAAGTAATTTTCCATTTAAAGTCTAGTCTCGTTATCCATATTATAGTATTATAAATAGTATTCATGGACCAAAATATTATAAAATCGTTCGACAAAAGTCTGATAATATTTAAATATGTTTTTAAAGATCATACATACAAAATGTCTCATCATCTCCGTCAACTAATACCTAAATACCTACGTCACCTTTCAATTACGCAATGCGACAAACATAACCAAATATAGTTAGGTTGAGTAGCAATGGCCCAATGTTTTTTTTTATCATACAGTTCAGCAGCCGCGGCGTATCGAAACTGATTTCCTAATATCAGCCACAATTCACAAGGCGAGTTGTCGACTATGGTTGAGATCGGTTGCCTTCCGTATCGAATTTTCGCGTATGTGACGCAATTCAATACATCCACGACCGCCACGTGTGCGTGTCCGGACAAGTGTTTTTTTTTTTTTGTAATTCTCTTTGATATTCGGTGGTCATATGCCTACAACATGCAGAGTTTTGTAGCAGGCTAGGTTGTTTGTAGGTACGTTGTTTCACCGAAGCGCTTTCACTTTTTTTTCTCCCCGTCCGTATACGACTGCGGAAAATTATATTTATACGATGATGACGTCAAGACGAGGAAAATCGCGTTCGAAAATAGGTATATAATAATGTATATAAAAAAAAACTGAGTAAAATAAGCATAACACCGCGCGATTGTTCAAAAAATATTTTCCATACATCGTATATAATGTAATTGTATTACTATATTATTAGGTTTTTATTATATTATATATATTTACCACTGATATAGATAATAGGTATATTAGCTATTGTACATCTGTGTCCTCGAAACGACAACCCTTTTTTGTTATTATTTTTAAAAACTCATATGCATTGTGTGTACATATCCAATATGTCGATGTTTAGATTTTTTATTCTGTTCATTATCTATGAAACGTGAACAATATTAACGGAGTGTTAACAATTTTTCTCTGCTTTGTTTTTACAGGGCAGTGATGCGGCCACAAATAGCAGTTCTACAGGAGGAGGAGGAGTTGGAGGTGGTGGAGGCGGAGTAGGTGGAGGCAGTGGTGCCTCTACAGTGACAAGTACACGCGGATCGTCTCGCAGCCGTTCGTCGGAAGAGCCACACATTGGCAAGTACAAACTGCTCAAAACCATCGGCAAAGGCAATTTCGCCAAAGTCAAACTCGCCAAACATGTACCTACCGGGAAGGAGGTAAATGTCATTTTTATACATTTATAAAATTGTTAAACTAGAAATCATAATTATGTCTGTTTGTAGGTCGCGATTAAAATCATTGATAAAACTCAATTATTACCCGGAAGTTTACAAAAAGTACGTTATTATTGACTGTTATTTATTTAAATAATTACCTATACAATAGGGTTATAGTTATTTTTATTGTATTTTTTTTTTTTTTTTTTTACAGCTTTTTAGAGAAGTTAGAATAATGAAAATGTTGGACCATCCGAATATAGGTGAGTAATGCCAACAAAAAATATTGCCAACTCTGTTAACTATTTATTCTTGAGTCATTTACATTTAATAATTTTTGTTGTTGTTTTTTAGTTAAATTATTACAAGTTATAGAAACTGAAAAAACACTATATTTAGTTATGGAATATGCTAGTGGAGGTGAAGTATTTGACTACTTGGTATTACACGGGCGCATGAGAGAAAAAGAAGCGAGAGCCAAATTTAGACAAGTACGTATTACAGTAAAATTGTTAAAATAAAAACATGTGTTAAAAATACTCCGTGTTTTTTAGATTGTTTCAGCAGTCCAATACTGCCATCAAAAAAGAATCATACACAGAGATTTAAAGGTAACTAAATCATGAATTATAATAATTATTAAACAATAATAAGTCTCTAATAATTACATTTTCATTTTTGTTTTAGGCTGAAAACTTATTACTGGATAGTGAAATGAACATAAAAATAGCAGATTTTGGATTTAGTAACGAGTTTACACCTGGTGGTAAACTTTATACATTTTGTGGTAGTCCTCCATATGCCGCACCTGAATTATTCCAAGGTAAAATAATTTATATATTTTTAATAGAAATAATATTCATTACAAAACTGTTTTTTACAGGAAAACGTTACGATGGACCAGAAGTTGATGTTTGGTCATTAGGAGTTATTCTGTATACTTTGGTTAGCGGTTCTCTGCCTTTTGACGGTTCTACCTTAAGAGAGCTAAGAGAAAGAGTATTGCGTGGCAAATATAGAATACCGTTCTACATGTCAACAGATTGTGAAAATTTATTGAAAAAATTCCTTGTTTTAAATCCACTTAAAAGAGCATCATTAGAGGTAAGAAACATTTAGTTGTATAACAATTATTTTATTCTATATTGTGTAAATGGTATAGATTTAAACAATATTTTAAAAATTACGCTTAATTCTTGTTTATTATACTGAATTTATATTACAGGTTATCATGAAAGACAAATGGATGAACCTAGGATGCGAAGATGATGAACTAAAACCTTATGTAGAACCAGAACAAGATTTTAAAGAACCAAAACGAATAGGTATGTCTAATCAATGCCTCAAAATTGTTAATAGCTATTTAACTATAAAAATATTGTATAATATGTTTTTATTTACTCCGGGTATACATATTTAACATTTAAATTAATAACATTTTTCCATTTATTTTGTTCTAGTCTGTCGGGTTACAGAAATATTAATTGGAATGGGTTATAGCCGTGGAGAAATAGAAGAGAGTTTATCTCAAGCTAAATATGATGACATATTTGCTACTTATCTTTTACTAGGAAGAAAATCTAACGATGTAAGTATTCGTATTATAGTACTTCAGTAATCAAGTTTGATTTTATTATTATCCCTATCTCTTATAGCCCGAAAGTGATGGTTCTCGATCTGGTAGTTCATTATCATTAAGAGGAATTACTGGACCAAATCCTGGTGTAAATAATACCAATAATGTAGCAGCCGTGAACAATACTAATCAATCGCCATCACATCGAGGTGTACATAGGTCAATATCTGCTACCAATTCCAAACCTAGCAGAAGGGCTTCATCTGGTGGTGAGACTTCTGCTTTGAACACAAACCATCCAAATTCTAGCAATGTTCCTGCTACTAATAATACATCAAACAATCAACAAGCAACCCATAACTCTACAAATAAAACAAGTAATAGTTGATGATATTAAGTTTTTAAATATTTGAGTTCACAATTAGACAATATTATTAGCTGAATTGTTGCGTTGTTTTATAAAAACAAATGTATATTGTCCTTAATTTGTATTGTTTCTAATAAACTATTGTTTATAGGTACTACCAATTCAACCAACCACAATCATAATGTGGCCATTCCAAGTACTAATTTCAAGCGACAAAATACTATTGACGCTGCCAGCATCAAAGAAAATACAGCTCGACTAAATTCTAGACCTGAAAATATAATAGGCATGTCTACTTGTATTTTGTTATTATTGATTAGATTTTTATTACACTTCTTAATAAAACTATGCTAACGACTAGTTTTAAATATAATTTGTTTTCTTAGGACCAAAACAAAGGTCAATGGTTCCCGGAGGGTCAGTTGGTAGAAGGAGTACAATCAGTTATGATGCTAAAGCAGCCGTATCAACTCCTCCTGTAATGGATCCAGCAAGGTATAACCTTTGACTGAAACCACACATAAAATGAACACTCTTTTTAATAATAATAATTATGTTATGTAAAATAACTTTTTGTTTATATTATCTTGTTTCTCCTTAACACTGATTAATCTTCTTTTATTATAATATAAACATTTGTTCATTCATTTTATTCTATTCATTATTATTGGTGGTAAGATGATAATTTTGAATTAATGTTTGCAATGCATTGGTAATCGGGTTTAGTGCGTTGGCTGTACCTAATTCTGGTTCTGGATGTGGAGATACACGATCCAAAGGTCACGTCAAATCTGCCTCTGTGTCTAGTGCCACAGAACACGCCACAGAACCTCCTGCCCACCCGAGGTATTCCTCCCATTCATAATTTTATAACTGTGGCTAGATTGTTATACCGTCTTTTAGATCGTATCAAATGCATGTTGTGTATTGTACGCATTTTTAAACATTTGAAAACTCTTGAACATATTATATAATATAAATGTTCCACAAAAGTACTCTGCAGATAGAGTTTATCTTTTCAAATTCATTTAGTAAAATAAAATATATTTTCTGCGCTGCTTCCTATTACTTTGGGATAGTTATAAATTGTACTGAATGTACATTCCATGAAAATATTACTACCGTCTATTACATAGACTTGAATATTTGTGCATGCACTTATGTTATTCATACATTATACAATATAATTGGATTGCTAACTATAATTCATCTTTTTACATTTTAATTAACCATGTGTATATAATATATATATAAATTATCATTAAAATTAATAACAACCTCATTGCTATGTTAATAATTTTTATTTATTTAATACTTATATATTAAACATTAAAAGAAAGCTTCTAAAAACCATTAACGATTTAGTTAGGTGTGCATGATTTTGTATTATTGTATTGCTACTACTAAATTTCAAATAATGGGAAGATATCGACAATTTCACCATGAAGAGTGTTTGTCATTTTATAGCTTCTTATAAGTGTACGTCTTATGAATGAAACTATTGCATACAAATTATTTTTGATAAATTATATTAAAATTAAAAAACTGGTAAATGTTTTAATTAAATAATACAATATTAAAAAATACTGTAATATTGTCCTGTTGGTAATTTAAATACATTTAGTACAAACAGACAATAGCTTTATGTTTTCACATATAAGATGTGTTAAACAATAAAAAATTAATTTATTGTTTATTTCATGACCAATATCAATGTCAATATCTTTCAAATATAACCAGTTTTTTAGTTTTACTGTCATGTCAAAATTTGTTGTGGTCTTAGCTTTCCTGCTCGCACTTGTGTGGGCGTGTATTTATGCATAGACATATATTCATTGATAAGATTGTTGGTTTATAATGATATTAATGTACTTATTGGTAATATAGGGGTGTCACTGTATCACCTGCATCACCAGCAGTCAATAGCCGACAGCCATTCCCAAGGAATGTGCCTAGTCGCCAGACTTTCCATTCAGGTCAAAACAGACATAGAGGTTATACTGGCGTTGGACCTACTAACAACACTGGCAGTCCACATGATCCATCTGTGCAAAGGCCATCATTCTTTTCAAAAATATCATCCAAGTTTGTTAAACGGTAAGTGTGTAATTCTCTTTATTTTGAAAATACATTGTTCCTTAAAATATAATTTTTATTTAAAAAATCCCTAAAATTTTTGATTTTATGATTAAACATATTCCATAAATTTCTAAATAAAGAAAACATGGGTCCCTTAAGTAAATTCTCTGAAGTTTACACTATAATTTAGTTGTTTTTTTTAAGTGATTAACGTATTAAATTTAATTTTTGTAAGGCCTATGTAACAAGTGAGGTGGTTAATATTAATTTAACCTATTGAAATTACTTTTTTAAACTTTTTTTTCTAATGCTTGCATTATGATTTCATAACTCTAAAAATATTCTACATATTTTTAATCCATTATAACATCCATCTACTTTTCCACTTTTTTTTAAAATAATACTAATGAAAAACCCCACTAATTATATACTTACTAACACTGATTGCATTTTACTCGCAGAGGCCTTACTTGTGAAAGCTTGTCTTAATTATTATTATAATATATTTTTTTAAGTTTTATTTAGCATATTTAGGACAATTTTGTGTGCCATATATCATTCAATAATTAAATAATTTTAATGATTTGCATATTTACATGTACCTATTATTAGCGAACCTTGCATAATTGTCTCAATAAAGGCAGCGCTCAAATACAATTTTTATAAATTTTAACACATAATAATCTATTGGCTAGCTTTCACACAGATACGGTCCCTGCACAGATTATTATTATATAATTTTTTATGTTTCTGTCATTTTTTCCATCTTGTGATCGATGCTTTTTTTGTGTATATGTGTGCAGGACCACTCCCCATTAATATGAAACAAAAATACCAAATAAAAAAATCATACATCCATATCCATTCATATATCACACGCATGCTACCACTAAATTATGAAGACGACAAGCAAAAATGGGGCAGGCGGGCACTTAACTATTTTGAGACAATTATGCTGGGATGCCGCTACTCGCCGTTGACATGCTTAGATCTGAAAGTTTTTAAGTTATATATTTATTTATAAATATATATGTGTGTGTATGTATGTGCGTGTGTATGTGTATATTTCTATATGGATACATATTTATATTGTTCCAAATGACTAAAATTAACAGTTACATTTTTGTCCAGTTAAATCAATAATAACTTACTCTCTCGTTAAAACCTCATAATTTATGTTGATTGCATTTTGTAATATTAATTTTATTTTATTTTTAATTTAACTGCATAAGACATAACTTATCATTGTGTTTTATTATATTATTATTACTAAATAGTATATGTATTACTTATTTCTACAGACTCTAAATTGAAATTAACTACTTATATACATATATACTATATCTATAAATAAATATACATATATGTATATATGTATAATTCCAATAACGATTTTTTTTCTATGTATTTTCTAGTCCCCGTATAACTGTTGCATAATTATGTATTTTATTATTTTAATCGTTTTCTGGCCTATATTTTATTACTGTATACTAAAATGATACATATATTATTATTATTATTATTATTATTACTACTATCATTATTATTATTATTATTATTATTATTAGTCATAATTATTCCTTAGTGTACAAACATTATTTTTAAGCCAATGTTATTGTCTTTGGATTTGTAATAAATTGTTTGATATGTGGCATACATTTGTTTTTTTAAGTTAACACATCAAAGTGTTTTGTATTGAGTATATTCTTCCCAAAATGTATTATATATATAATTATAACAATTGTGTAAACCTACACATTTTTTTTTTTTGCCTCTATATATTAGCATGGCAAGTTGCACGATGCATAGAGCTACTATTATAACATGAATTATCTAAAGAACATTATTTTTATCTATTGTGTATATGATATGCATAAAATTAAACATAATAATTATTTTTATAAAGATAAAATCTTTAACGTTATACTAATAGATGAGCTTTCCCTATATTACGTATATTTTTAATTGTGATAAAGCACATAACATAATTTTGCAGCTGATGTTGATACTAGTCATGTCTGACTAAGTATGCGTGATTTTATAAAATTATATTATACCATCTAATGTACCTTGTTATATGGTAACAATAGCAATAATTATATGGTGTTATAGCTCATTACACAAGTGGGGACACCCCCACCATAACTACGATAATACACCATCTATTAGTATAAAGTTTATAAATAGTAACATAATATATTTCAGTTATGACAAATATATGACATAGCAAAATCCTTTGGGTGAATTGTTCATCTGTCTAATTTGTGTATTCTATACACTTACGATATCATCTGGTGTAAAGGATTAAACTGGCTTTTTACGTTTTTATTTTTTATTTTTATTTTTATTTTTTATTAATTTATTATTTTATTATTTTTGTTTTGTTTTGTTTATTTTATTAGTTTTGTTTATATTTTATTTCAGGCCAATGGATCAAAATCTGCCCAAAAATAATATTGTTAGGTATGTAAAATCAAAACAAATTTTGCCTGACATAGGATAGTCCAAACGATTACTAACATATTGTTTATATTGTGCCAACTAAAACAAAAAGCAAATAATAATTTGTAATTTTATTGAATTGTTCATAACTTGATTAACCCTTTTATATTATCACTAGAATGATCCCAAATTACTTGACACATAACAAGTGCATAATTTAATAATGTTGATAAAACCTTGGTTTGTCTAAGATAAAAACAAAAATATTTAGTAGTATATTTATTGATTTCTTAAATTTTTTTTTTTATTTGTTTATTTTATTTAAATATTTTTTACTAAATTTATTTTTTTACTTTATTTGTGATTATTTAAATCTTAATTATTCATATACACCGGTGTCTTTATGTCTAATAAGTCGTGATATACATATTTTATTCAAGAAGTGAGTTTGTTTAGAAATTTCCACTGAATCCACTTCTCATCAGTATGTCAAAGATAATATTATCCTGTTAACATTCATTTTTTAATTTTGACAGTTAAACTGTATAAATAAATAATAACTAAACAAGCCATTGATGCTGGAATTATTCCAGAAGTGGTTGTTTGATTGTATTTTGTTTTGTATTTGTATTTGTATTTTTTTTAGAAAAATCATGAATGTCATGCAATGACTAAAAACTCAATATTCTATTATTTTTTTTATTGATAGTTTTAGAATTACTTTTTAATTTAATTATTAGATTTTATTAAAATGAAGATATTAAAATTGTGTCTAGAACACTGTAAACTTAATAAAAAAATTGTTATATCCATGAATGTCCTCAGAAATTCCATATAAAATTAATGATGGATGGATTACATGAGATATTTTAAACTATTACCCTTATATTTTTATTTTAAAACTGAAAATTTAATTGTTATTAACATTAAAAAATATAAAATAATCATGATATTATTAATCATATTAATAGTTATTAATAGTATTATATTTCATTTACAGTCTATCTTATAAGTTTTAATAGTTTTAATTATATGTCTACATATTATAATTGATACTAGATACAAACTTAAATAAAAGTAAAACATTATGTTTGAATAACTTTATTTAATTATATTTCCTTTGGTTAATGCATCTCATCAAATAATATTATGATAATATTTTAACTCAAATTTAGATACCTACATAGTTTTACTTTAATAAATAAGCAAAAAAAAAAAAATGAACAATGGTCTTTTCAATTCTCAATGTTAAAAAGCTCATTATATCCATTATTCAATACCATAATTAATTCAAAAGTTGAAAGCATTGAATAGGATCTTGAAGGATGTATTTTAAGTTTTAAATACTTAAACGTGCTATTATACCTGAGTACCTAACCTATTTGTAAACTATTGTTATGCATGCTTCAACATTCCATTAGTTTTTCAATAAATTAAACAAAACAAATGTTTAGTTAGGTACAAAAACTTACTGGAATCAAACGATTAATGATTACCTTTTAGGTAGACAGATGTTAGTTTATCATAATTTAACAGTGAAAAGAAAACCTGGAAAATAACATAAAAAAATAAAAATCACTAAATAATGTTTGAATTATGCTTAATACATTAAACAAATTTGTGACTATCTTCATTGTTCTTAAGCGTCCTGTAAAAGAATTAGTAAGTTTTACAAATTAAGAACCTAGGGAACTAATTTGTGCAAAAACACTATTAATGACTTCAAAATACTATTGTAAAACATGCATGGTGTATATTATTATACAATTTACGTATAATTGAAAAGTTTGAAAAACGACAAATAACCTTTACTTTTGCTTACGCGTTATTATTGTAATAAATATAATATGTGTAAAAATATCTAATGGATGTACATACTACCGATCATGATCCTTGAACTGTCAGTGTATTAATCAATTAATCGATTTAAATATAATAATATTATTGCATTCATTACATACGTTACATTTTATACACCGTATGCCTATTTCATTGAATAATCTGAATTTGACATTTTTAAAAACAGTAATACAGTGAATGACGATCAAATGAAACCGAGATCGTTGAGATTCACATGGAGTATGAAAACGACGTCTACAAGAGACCCAAATGAGATTATGGCTGAAATAAGAGAGGTGAGTTGTCTACCCACAAAGTGCAGTGGTAATAGACCTTGTGGAAATAATATTTCAGTCATTTTTTTTTTTTTTTTTTTTGTGTGTGCGATCAACTTCAATCTTCTATTAGTTATTACTATATAAAAAACCTGTCGCTAACAAAATTATTGATTGTTGAAATTAAAACGTATTAGAAATAATGGGCCCGGACATATTAACAGCCTTTGAGTTTTTCCTAAAATTGATTTTTAAATAAATCAAAAATGTACATGTCTACCTAATTTCCCTGGTTGCTATCTACCAGTACGAATTGAAATTCGCAAATAATTGCATCGTCAGCGGAATAATTACTCCGATGGAATAATCGGCGCCGAGGTCTCTGAAAACACATTTTAACGCATCACTATAGTATATCGTCCCAGCTAATTCGATTTCCATACATCTGATGATGAGGCATTCGTCGCCGCGGGCGTTTAAGCAATAAAATCATTTATTATTGTTTTGGTAGGACTTGTCATTAATAACCATACGACGCAGTAAATAGTAGATGCGGATATTAAACGGGAAATTCCGCCAGTGCAATAGTGAAATTAGCATGAATGTTCATTATACCCTCCTACTATTAAAGTGCTCCTACGTCTGTGCGCGCAATTACGATATTAATGTTGTCGCTTATCGCGGGGTTAACTGTTGGGCCGTCTGTCGTGTCGTGTCCAAAAATAACTGTGCACTGAACATGTCGTGGTTAGTGAACGACCCCGTGATTACATTAACCAATCAGAACACGACGCGGCAGAAGACTTAAACGTAAACCCGGCTTAACTTGACTCTCCCGACGCAGATGCGGGGATCGTTCAAATCGTTTTTACTCTCGTCCCGTTGCCTTTGCCGCCCGACTTTACTGTCCGTGTCACCCCCTCCCAAAAACCCCAACAACAACTCGAACGTGACCCGATCACACTGACGACGATTAACCGTTTTGTTTTTTCTTTCCCGTACTCTCCCGTACTACACAGGTGCTGGACGCCAACAATTGCGATTACGAACAGCGCGAGCGCTTCCTGTTGCTGTGCGTGCACGGCGACCCGAACACCGACTCGCTGGTCCAGTGGGAGATCGAGGTGTGCAAGCTGCCCAGGCTGTCGCTGAACGGCGTCCGGTTTAAGCGCATATCGGGCACGTCCATCGGGTTCAAGAACATTGCGTCAAAAATAGCCAACGATCTAAAGCTCTGACTACACACCGAAAACCTGCCGTCCACCGACGAATAGGTTTTTTGGTTTCCGTACGAAAAAAAATTACACACAACCCACACATCAACCCGCACCACCCATACACACGCGCGCGTGCGTGCGTATATATATGCACACACGGACCGAACGAGAACGGGAGCTGCGCGTATACCATCGAATAACAATAATATTATGATATTGTATTATTATTACTATTATTATTATTATTAATATTATGATTATGATTATTATTATTATTATTATTATTATTATGCCTGAAATATTATATGATATATTATTATAATATTTATAGTCTATAACCGACAACGAATACGCGTCGACTGCTACGACCAACCATGACCCGGTCGTCGTATCATACAAATACGTACCTATTATAAATATACACACAACTCTCCATACTCATTATATAAATATTTGAAAAAATAAAACATTTTTAGACGAAACGGCGGTTGGACGTCTTGCTCAGCGCCTACCGTTGTCCTTAGACAAACACAGCGTGTGTTTCGGAAAATCGATTTTGTAAAAAATAAAATAAAATGTTTTTTTTTTCAATGATTTTTGTTTTCGTTATATGATTTTTACTTTTTTTTTTAATTTTGATTTGATTTTAATTTTTTTAAATTTAATATCGTTTTGATTCATTTTCATTTTCGATAATCTAAAATACACCTTTGATTTTTACTATATGAATTAATTTTAATAAAATAAATATCGTTAGAGATGATCGCCCCACCACCCCCTTCACCAATACACACAAATATTGCTACTTTATTGTTAACGACCAGAATTTTATGATTTTTACTGATTTTTAAATTATTCTCGAATTTTACTTACCTCTCTAGCTTAAACCTATGCCATTTCTAATAAATATTTTTATGTGTACTTCCAATAGATAATTAAATTATACAAAACATATTAATTATACTAACTGTTTATTTTTGTCAGTTAGCAAACATGTGCTTTAGTTAACTATAGGTACCAAACATTTTGCTCTTCAGGGGTGTCTTGGGTATTTTGAGTATATATTCGTCCGCATGCCCATTAGTTTTAATACTATTTATTTATTTATTATAATTTTTTTTTCATGCATAAATTTAAGATTTATTATTATTAAATAAAGCTAGTGAAAGCCACTCGAGTTAATACGCTGTAGAATTTTATTGAAGTACGTGGAAATAAAAGGGGAGGGGTTAAAATGTACGTACCGCTTTTATAATATTACAATTAAATAAAATGAATTGTCGACATCAAAAGTAATATTGTAATCGGTACCTGGCTCGAATACCATACATAACAAGATTACAGCCTCAACCAATAAATATTATTACTATTTTTATATTCATATTAAAATATATGTATGTTTGTTCTAAAATGCCCGTTATTATATGTGATATAGCAATATTTATGGCAATCCCCCCTTCCTTTGACTGATGATCTATCGTTTTAAAGCAAAAGTGTTTAAATATTTACAATAATAATATTATATTAATACATTGTAGATCATCATATCGTATGAGAATTGACTCTCACGTGTAATATATTATATATGTATATGTTAAATATAAATATAACAAAGAGGTATCGTATGAACGAAGATCTTTTTTATTAATGCATTTCTTTATAATACTCATATATATTACGTATATTGGTCTCGCTAATTAAAAAAAATTGTTGTTACTAATCACTACAAGTAGTTCTGATGATATAAGATCAGCGAAGTGCTTTGTGTAATATTTTCTAAAAATTATATCTATTGGCCCACCTATCTTGTAACACTTGGCGTTTTTTTACGTTTTCCGTGCAAGCATAAATGTTGGCTATGTTGAGTAAATCATTTATTCAACAAAAAAATTATCTATAAGCAGTTTAATAAATTGTTTAATATATATGTATTTATTAAATGTTTTGATATAAATTGTGTTTTAAGAAATCAACAGCTCTGTATGTGATTTGTATTTTTTTGCTATTGTGCCGAGTCTAACAAAATCAGTTTCAGCATTTGTTCATTTTCATATTCCATACACACAAATTACAATTGCATTTTACATAATTATTATTTTCTAAATTATATATACATAATATCTATATATATATTTATGTTATTATTGTTATTATGTAAAATCAATAATTTAATTATTCAGAGTAAATTTTTGTAATGTCATAATTATTATTTACTACAGGAAACATAATTTTACTGTTGAATTAAGTAATGGCATTAAGCAATTTTGTGTTGAAGAGCACAAACCTGGTAATCTGATACCTATTTAAATTGATAATGTGTACTATTTTCTGCTTGTATAACAAAAAATGGTTTTCATGGGATGTATAACAAAAATGATGTGATATGTAAAATACTATTAAATTAAATACTAAAATTTTTTTTTTTTTTTTAACAATATTAATTAATAACAATTTTTAGTACAATAACAATGATAAGGTTATCAGACTTCACCAGAAACATTGCTTTAGCATTACACATATATAAAAATGAATTAAGTATGTCAATAGATTAATATTAAATATATATAAATGTGTATTTTTTTTTTTACTTTAGTCATGTAGACAATACTTGTTAATACCCTGAAAAGGTTATATCCATGCTGTGCAGTATGAACTTGTAAATTTTTTTCTTTAAGGAGCGTTTGTTAAAAACAATTGTATAAGTTTATTATTTTATAATGTAAAAAATAATATTTCTGTAGGTAAATTTCACATGAATCAAATTTTTCATTTTTAAGATTTTTAACAAACGTGACCTTAAATTTAGTGTAATCATAGTGTATGTTATAGTCCTTTTTTATCGTTTAGATATTGTAACACCATTAAGTATAATGTAAGCATTTTTACAATAGGTATATTGTTTACAATTCTGTACATTTATATATATACATATAATATATTATGTATGTGTATGTAAAGACATATAATATATATATATATATATATTTATATAATTAAAATATTTTAAACCATAATTACATAACCTGTATAATATTAAAAAATGTAGTTTAATTTAGGTAAACAAAATACCTAAAAATGTTAAAATGGCTCGAATATCATAACGTATTAGTCGTGATGTAACACCGTACATAGTATGTATAATAAAGAACAATTTTTTAAAAATTATTATTATTATCAGTTCTGTAGGACTAAAATTTGTTTCAATTTATAGTTATAATTATTTATTTTAAAAATAACAAAAATCTATTGCTTTACGCCAAGAGTGCTGATAATACTATCGTATGTATTGTATTATATAAATACAAAAATAATAAAAAATATTGAATATTATGTTAAATGAAATGCTTATACAAATTTTAGTAACCGTTTTCATTCTTGATTATGTAAAAAGAAAAATCGTCAATCAATTGTTGTACATTTATTGTTAGCCCTAATAAAGATGTATAAAAAATAAATAAAATATATAATAAAAAAACTAATTGGTAATTGTACAAAAAAATCTCTTCTAGATTCTATAGGGTTTGCATTTACTCTGTCTAAAGTATTTGCTGGTTTAAAATGTTAACCTCTTGGAAACTGTTTTTAAAACAAGAATATTCCAACTGGAAGATACTATTCAAAAAGTTTGTTATTATAATAATCTAGAACCAAGACTATAATAATACTTTTATGGTATTTCATATAAACATAGCTTCATCATAACCTTACGATGAAAGTGCAGTGTTCCGAGACTCGGCCAATCCTCTCCGCGTTACTCTCAGGATCTGTGATATATTTGGCCTGAACTTGTGGTCAACTATTATGCAGCTATCTATGAAATTTGTAATCTGTGTATGTGTAAAATATAAAACATTTGATAATCGTGTTGACGCCTGTTTATATAGTATTTAAAACTCAAATGTGAAATTTGTTTCATAAACAATAATAATAAACTAATAAATAATAATCAATAATAAGGTACATTACAATATTCATTCTACATAAAAAATATTATATACCTATTTGTATCAATTTTCTTTTTTTTTTAATTTTTCATGTTATTTTATACAGTTTTACTATTTGTACTAATGAAAATAGTATACAAATATTTGATTACTATACAATCGTAGGTATATCAAATGTTGCTCACATCGTTTTTAAGATTGCTGACCTCTGGTCTAAATTATTGTAAATACAGTCGAGTCTCGAACTCGAAAACCTCGATAACTCGATTTTTTTTTTTTTTTTTGTCGCCGTGAGATTCCTATACACACAATGCAATACTTGTAAATCGAAAAATACATAAGTCTAATTAATTTACACCTTGCTTGAAATTCTAGTTATCGAGACTCGACTGTATTGTAAATCGTCTGTAAGGTACCAACGATTATTAACGATATATCAATATAAAATATAAACACAAAATACTGACCTTTATAGAATAGATGTCTGAAGGTATGGGTGGGTAAAATCCATTTATTATTCTTTTGGTCATCAAGTTCATGTCTAAGGTATTCAAATGAAATGGTGCTTGAAGTGCTACCAACTAAAACAAAACTGCCAAAGTGAATGATAATAATATTATAAATCATTAATTAAATAGGTACAGTTAGAAAAGAACCTGTACCAAATTATTTAATTAATACTGCGAAGTGAGTAGGTACTATATTATACTGTTAGTAGAGGTGAATACTTTTGAACGAAATTAGTCGACTTATTTAATCTGACTTAAAGATAAATAGTAAAATTCGTTTATATAGATTTTTCCAAAAATATTCTATTAACTATTAAATATATAATTAGTATTTAATTATTATAATTATATATATATCTATAACATAGTATATCAACTTAGATAATTCATAATTTAATAACGTCTTTCTGTAAATACAGTAAAACAATAAAAAAAACAAATGTCCTTGCGTATAGTTATATTCATAATAATATAATACACATAAAAGTTTCCACTAATAATTTATTTTTAATATTTTTATATGTATGTAGGAACAACTAATTATATTCGTATCTTAGATCTTATCTTAAATTTTCAAGAATTTTGATCCAACTAGTAATGTTTTATCGACATTTGTATAAAAAAAAAACTAACAATTTTCATGTCTAGCTCAATGGTTTAAAAATTTTGAAAATTTAATCGTAAATAGAAAATAATATTACAAACATTTGTTTGAAAATGTAAAGTTTAATAATGTACCTACTTCTTAGTTCCTACAATTTACATAATATAATACAATTAGGCATATGAAAAGACATTACTGTATTATATTTTACTTTACGATTCGGTCATATTGTCGACAATGTTAATTAATTAATTAAATATTAATTATTTTTTACATTAATAATTTGCACGTCGGCGATAGAGTTCAGGAAAGCCAACATTTTTAAGAGTTACGAAGTTTAAAATAGCTGCTTATTTGTAACAAAATTCTTACTTCTAAGCGTCTAGCGGAATGATTTATACACCTATTGATTTTACAATGTGTATTTATTTTTGTTATTTATTTGTGTTTGTGTATATTATCAGTAAGTAGTGGTTTCTAATATCAATTTGTACTTAAGTGTAGTCAAAATTAAAAACTCGTAGTACCTATATTTCGAAATAATCAGAAAAACAATCTTTTTTTTTGTTGGTTTATGTGCCTTAAAAACGAATAATCTAAAATACTTGAAATTTCCTAGAAATGTTTGTTTCAATTTCTACACATATAGTAGAATTTTCTAAACATTAACTTTTTCTTAGTTATATTTATATATATATATATATTTTCAATTTTCAAATTTCATTTTTTTTTTCATCTATAAATGAACAAAAAATAATTTTCTCAGTCAAAATTCTCGAAAATGAATATAAGATACTATCTACATAAGTTGTTCTCATATCCGTATACAAATTATTAAAATACATAGGCACAATTATTTTTTAAATGTATTTGAAATTCGAAATATTATAAAGTTCGAAGCCGCACACATTAATTAAACATTAAAATTATTTTAATAATAAAATACACAGTTTTAGCCTTTATAAGTAATTACATACATTTCAAATTTCAATAAATTGTTATCTTCATAATTATAAATTGCCTTAGCTTCTAAATTTGTATAGATATGTCTAGAAATATGGTGTTTTAAAATTTTAAACATTAATCACAATAGGGTACGATAATAATAATTATTGCAGCATGTTATTATATTTTATAAATTATTATAGTGTAACATACCTCGTATATGACACAAGCCATTGACCATACATCGCTATCAAAGTAATACTTTTGGTGTAACATCCTCTCAGGGCTCATGTACAACGGAGAGCCCAACACTGATCGACAGGTCATGTCTACACCATTCGTTATGTCTTTGCTAAATCCAAAGTCACCAAGCTTAATTTTCACTTCTTTCCACCGTTCGTAAAGCGAATTTCTTTCTTCTTTCAGTCCGTATACGAAAATGTTAGCCGGTTTGATATCTGCATACGAACAATATAATATCATAGTGGTATAATACTTATATTATATATAAAATTATAAATGGTGTCTTATATTAAAAAAGTAATAGTGCAGATATTAAGCGAAAATAATAAAATCTGCAGATTAAAAAAATATTATATTGGTACCTACCTACCTAATACTAATTATTAAATGTTAATTTAAACAATTGTATTGCTTAATTATTATCATCTAGTATCTACTGTTTCTTATTAATTCATCGTGTTCAAAGTTCAGTAAACAAAAAAGTGAATTGAAACAATTTTAAGACAAATGAAAAGTGCTACGAGAGGGTAGATAATAGATAATAGATATACATACGAGTCTCGATAACTCAAAAACAGCTCGATAATTCGAATTTGTTTTTGTTCCTATGGAATTTTTATACACTCAATGCAATATTTGTAACACGAAAAATTCGAATTAATTTTTACCTCCGTTGAAATTCGAGTTATCAAGGCTCGACTTTAAATGTATGAAATTGTTCAAATGAACGGTTATCTAAACAAAAAATTCTTAAAAATATATCAATATTTATGTTATGAAATTAATTATATATTCACATCATGTGAAACATTTTAATATTATAAAATGTAGGAAATAGTAACTGTGACCCAGTAGCGTAATTACTCGTACCTTAACTACCAAAATGACAGGGCACGACAATGCCCCGAGGCCCTGGACGGCTGGACTTTCGTAAATACGATTGGTAAGTTAAAAGTTAATACAGAAATTTTAATTTTGTTTTAAAATTCAAATTATATCATTATAAACAAAAAAAATGTCCAGAACATATATTTAATCTAAGGATATGGACCAGGCTTGGCTTTTATATTGCCTGTTTATTGAAATAATTGTAGATAATGAAAAATGATTAACATAGTGAAAAAGATTATAGGTATAATATAATATTTTTGTGAAATAAATTTATTATTTTTAATTAAAATTTTAAAATTATTGTTATCGGAAATGTTTATTTATCGTATTAGCATCGCAGTAGTTGACGTCATAATCGTAATACCTATTAAGACATAAATATAAATAAATTTTAATTATTATTTATTACTAAATATTATAACAAGCAACCATTAGTTCATATTGTGTATTGTATATAAACGGTGTACGTCGTATTATAACTATAAACAATTATTATCCGATAATGATTCAAGATTTTACGCAACATAAATATAAACACTTGCTAGGTATAATAATATATAACAATTATAATAGTAATTATAAGAAAATAATTATTATAATTATTATAATAATATTATTATTATTATAATTATTTGTATTTTCTGGTTTATCCTTATTAATTTAATTTTACATTTGAATGTAAAATCTGAACGTCTAAATTCAGAACAAGTTTAATTTTTAAATTATAATTTTTATACCTTGTGATCAAAAAGTTTGGACATATTTGAACTTTTAAGTAATTATTATTTACATATTTGAATATCTTCATACAGCAAAAATAGATAACACTGTTCGTGGGCTTTGAATTAAAGAGTTACATTTATATCTTTATTTTATCTGTATGAGTATGACTATATGCCAGTACTATTAGACATGGTACACAATATACATTGTAATGAAGATATAATAATAAAGACTATTGATTTTTTTAAATAAATTAAATTGAAAAATTGTTATTAGCATAAATAGATGGTGGGCGGTCAGGCAAACGCTTGATACTGCTCTGGGAGTCTGGGACCCAAATATGTTCAAAACTTTTTATATTTTATTAATAAATATGAATAGGATAAAAAAAAACTAAACTTGTTGTAATAAGGCCAAAAATGATTCACCCTTTCTTTCATAGGACACCGCTAAAACAATGCGTTTTTTTAGTGTTTACCAATGTATATACCAATGTAGTTAACGACTGCTTTAGGCAAATGATTTTTAAAAATGTTCATTAAAAAAAATATAAATATAATATTTTATACCTCGGTGCATGATTCTTGATGTATGCATGTGATAAAGCGCACTGGATAATTGGACGGCACAGGACCAAATGATTGGTTCTTTAATTAGACTAAACTCATCGTAATGTTCTTGAATGATCCGTCTTAAATCTCCACCAGTCGCAAGTTCCAAGCCAATTTTCAATTCAAAATCCGAAAAATCCCACCAGAAACATCGTATTATGTTTGAATGATTCAGTTTCTATTAATAACATGAATAATTTAGTATTTTACATATTAGAAATATTTTTTTTATTTTAATATATTAAATGCACTATGGCTTATGATTTTTGATACTCTGTTTTACAATCTATGTAAATATTTTTGAAAAAATAAATGAATAATTAAATTTTATGATAAATTACCTATGAATCAAAAATAGTGACGTTAGTAAGTTAGAAATTTAATATAGTTATATAACCATATACCAATAGCTGATAGCTGATTAAAAGGTAATATATATATTATATATATATATATTATATNATATATATATATATATATATACAGTCATACAGAGAGACTCGAAGAACGTGTATATGGAATATAAGGACACATTTTGTGAGACGAAGACATAAGGAACGTATGAATGTAAAAAAAATTTAAAAAAATTATTATTTATATATATATATATTATAGGAAAAAAACTATGGTAGGTATAATAATTAATAAATTACTACTTCAATTTGAAAAATAATGAAGATATTCCTAATTGTTTTTCTTTTTTTGTAGATAGATATTTAATATTATTAAAAAAAAATTTTTTAATACGAGTATTAATCTTTAAAAGTACCTATTTTATGTAAATGTGTTCGAAATCAACACTAATATTAATGTACAAGGTGATGTTTCATTAAGAACGTCGGATTTAATTTTATTATTAATTTATTTAGAACAAATTGTAACAGAAATATAATTTGAACGTATATGCAATATTTTACATTCTACATTTTTTGATTTATGTATGGAGTAAAACATCTGCAACTATACTTGTTATGAGACTCTCATGGTCTCATTTGCTAATAAATATCTGGGTCTAGAGTCTAGACAATGTCTAGTTCACCAATGAAGCAAAGAATTTTTTCAATTTGTTTTCATAGCCATGAGCTTTGATGTAACTCTAAAGAAAGAATTCTAGTGGAATTAAATCAGGTAGGCCAGTTTTGGTCATCATTTTATGAAAGAAGTTGACCAGCAAATTGTTCGCACAATAACAAAAATAACCAAACTGAAGTTTTTAAACTTAGCGTTATTGTTCATTAGTCATTATCTACTTATTATATAAATCAGAAAATGGATAATATAAGTTCATATCACTCTTTTATTCAAAAATAAAATTTTCTAATTAAGTAATAACACGATTAAATTCAGCGTTCTAAATGAAACAGCATTATTTAGAATTTAGATATATTATTATTTATTATCAATTATTATTCTTAATTTATAAGTTTAATTATGTAGGTACCTACTACCTATAGGCTATAGTGGCTAGTAAATATTAAATTATAATAATACAATACGTACTTAGGTATACTAGACCTAGTGGCAAAATATCGTGTATAATTAGAGCAAAATGTTAAATAGTTGTAACTAGAGTCGTGTTAAGGGGGGGCAAAGGGGGCAATTGCCTCTGGGTGCCTTTATTTTGTAAAAGTAAGGGGGCGTCTTTATTTGCGATTAATATGCTACCTATGGCCCAAAATGAAATTTTTCCCCGGGGCTCTGAATTACTTGACACGGCTCTGATTGGAACTTATATATTGGACAACTTAAAAAAAATATTTATATCAGTATAATAAAGTATATACCACGATTTTTCACGTTGTTAAACACAATAAGACAATTGAACGAGTACCTATGACTTTTCTATGTGTGTAAATTTAATCCAACAGCCAAAGTGCCAACTATACATTTAAAATTTAAACGCATGCCAATTCGATGAGTAAAATTAAAATAATAAGTACATTGATTGGGATTTGGGATATGATTAAAAATACAAAAATATTAATATAACGCAATAATTTATAAAATATTAAAAATTAATAATTTCATATTAACTACATTTTAGAAGTAGTTAATCTCAATATAGTTTATATTATTGTAATAACTGTTATGGTATACCTATTATACCTATTCTTTCGTTTTATGGATCGTTTTGTTTGTTTTTTTTTTTTACTTTAATATTCGCATTAGGTAATTAATACATGGTTAATGGTTATGTTGTTAATTTTATAATTTCATCGATACAAAGAATCAATGTGTATTCGATAAAATACCTTATAAATTATAATACAAGGTATTTACTTCGCATCGTATCTATGTGGCATGTACTCGTCCAAGCATGACATACTTATTCTTTTGATTGTATCTCCATTATATTTTTTCGGTTTTATTTGGAAAGGAATCGACTAAAACAAGTAGACCTCATTTACTTTTAATATTCTTCAATTTTATTAATACATTTTTATTCGTTAGATTTGTAAATCTCTCGGTGAATACTCGGTATCGCATATTATTATATTATTTATATTATTTGTAATAAAGGTGACAATATTGTGAAACGCGTAAATGCGTAATGCGTATTATGATATTTCTGAGTTTCTGATAAGCATTTTACGATACAAACGACAATAAAAATAAACGTGATGTATTCAGAGTTTTCGAACCTTAGGTATACCTTTATATCGTTAATAATAATGTGTACGAACTAAAAAAATCCGCTGAATTGACTTGAAATATAGTTGCGTTAAATTGACTTTCGTCGAAATGACCGCCTCCATTCATTGATTCTTATCTTGAATTATCTGATTCTATAAATGTATTTTTTAAATCAAATTTATTCCTGGGCGTTTTTGCGACCACCTCCTGAACACCTTTATTTAATTTCTGTATTTTCAAGACATTTTTCAAAATATTGATACACTGTTGTGAATATTTTTCATATTTATACAATTATAATTCGCTTAAAAATTAAAATATCGTAAAAAATCAACAAGAGAACACATAGATAATGACATAATGTTCTTACCTAAAAATTTGGTTATAACTTTATAAATCAATTCACTGTAATATGAAAACTAAAAGCACATTATTTAACTGGTAAACAAAAACTTATGACTTATGAGGCTTCATAAGTTCCCACGCGAAACATAGCAGGTAAGTGGTTATATATGTAAGTTCCTACACAAATAAAAATACACCATGTTTTGTAGGAAGTTTCATGACTGCAAAATCAGAAAATAATAAAATAAACGTACTTTGTGATTATTTAGTGACTAATATTACATAGATGATAATAGTACGTTTGCCCCTATGTTTGGGCTAGTGCTAATGTCTAATTCTGATAAAAGTCTTACTACAAATGCTTGTGAAAGCTTTCACTCCGAATTCAACTCAAATTGTTATCATAATTATCCTAAGATATTCAAAATAATTGAAGTTTGAAAAATGTTTTTTAAGCAAATACATATTATATAAAAAATAAACAAGAACATTAAATTAAAAAAGTGGGTAAGTGGGTACTGCTCTGCTGTACATTAGGTGCCAAATGGATCATTATTATATATTATAGGAGTATTAAATTTGAATCCAATGATAGGTATCATTATATACGAAAAACGATTCTGAACGGAGATGATTTGTCAGCCTAGAATATAATTTCGAATGATTGATGAAAAGGTGGTTTATGTTTTAATGGCCTAATACATCAAAATTTAAGTTCTTTTATAATTAAAGTAAGCTAAATTTATGAAAAATCTTGTATTCAATTTTCAACTCTTAGCTACATATACAAAAAATTTTATGAACTATACCTACAAAATAATTTGCAAATATTCATGATTTTGACGAATTTTTGTCAATATTTGAACTTCAAATGCTAATAAAAAAAAAATTTATAAGAATAACTTATGAGAAACTTTGTATTAAATTTTCAAGTATTTTTGAAACACATAACATTGTAAAATCAATACATTCATCTCTCCGCTCAGAATCTAAAACCAGTAAAAAAAAAACAAAGGAAAATAAAATTATATCAATAACAATAAAATATCAGATACCTAACTTTGAAAAAATAACACAGTATAACTATGTGAAGACTGAAGTGTTTAAGCTTTCGGGATAATCCACATAAAATATAATCTGAATTATTATTATAATTAGCACTTAATTAGTGATATATAAGTAAAACATTTTTACATATGTATATTTTATAAATTATATATATATTCTACTGAATTCAATTAAAAAATGGATTAGACTTTTATTACATACAAGACATACATCATACATTGAGTATTATTTAAATCAAATATATATTTTATACAAAAAATCGATACTAATTTAGTATTTAAAGTGTGCATCAATGTATGTATATCGTATGAATCTCGAATGTAAAGTCCTAATTTATTTTTTAACTGGTGGATAAAAAGTTAAGTTATGTTGGAGTACATTTTTTGTGTCAATTTTAGTAACTTTCAATGTTATTAGTTTATAATATAAATTATTTGTGTCGCGTTTTAACTTCAAATGCTAATAAAAAAAAATTATGTGTAATAACTTTTATTCTTATATATATATATATATATATAATTTATAGATTTTGTGCGGAGCGATGAATGTATTGATTTTATAATGTTGCGTGTTTTTTTTTTTTGTGTCTGTGTACACGAGAACGTGTCGAAATAATGCTTCAATTTCAAACTTTGGGGGTGGTTTCCGATAGCAAAATGAATGTAGTTGGTACATTGGGGAGATCATTTTTTGAATCTCCTAATAGTTATCTAAAGCACCGGGAAAAACCAAAAAAAATTAAGGAAAAACGGGAATTTTTACGCAAAACCAGTTTAAGACCAAATCGATTTTTTATATGGTAGTAATTCAAAAAACTAATGACTGTAAATACTTGAAAATTTCACCAAATTTTTATGTTAGTGTTATCTATATACAGTTAAATTAAGGATTTTTTTTATAAGAGTTTATAGTTCAAATTTTTACGATATTTGTCGAAAACGCGAAAATTTGCAAGTAATTTTGAAGTTAAAAAATCATAAAAATTTTTGTGTTTATAGATAAAGATTAAAAATACAACACTAAATTTTCCATAAGTTTTCCTTCAAGTATCTATAGAGAAAACTCGAAGCATCATTATAGGAAATTTTTTAAGCGAGTTTGAATTTAAAATTTTTACGGAATCGCGTTACAATAACGATTTATCCTCAAACGATTTTAAATATTAGTTATTACTAAAAAAGTATAAGTCGTAGATACTTGAAAATTTCACCAGTTATCTAAATTGGCATTTTCTTTACATGATTTAATTTTCAAAATATTTCGACTTTTTTTGAGCTATTTATAGATTACTGAAATTTTCAATTTATATGAAAAATTTTTTTTGAAGTGTCGATAAAATTTTTTTGGCCCAATGAAAATACTTGAATATTTAATACAAAGTTCCTCATAAGTTATTCTTATTGTTATGAAAATGTTATAAGAATACATGGGCACAATTTTATTAGCATTTGAAGTTCAAATATTGTCAAAAATTCGTCAAAATCATGAATATTTGCAAATTATTTAGTAGGTATAATTCATAAAAGTTTTTGTATAAGTAGCTAAGAGTTGAAAATTTAGTACAAGATTTTTCATAAGTTTAGCTTACAATAATTATAAAAGAACCTTAATTTTGGTGTATCCAGGCCATTAAAACATAAACCACCTTTTTCACTAACCACTGGAAATTATATCCTAGGCTGACAAATCATCTCCGTTGAGAATCGTTTTTCGTATACAATGGTACCTATCATTGGATTCAAATTTAACACTCCTATAATATATAATAATGATCCACACGGCACCTAATGTACAGCAGAGCGGTACCCCCACTTGGCACTTACCAACTTTTTTTAATTTAATTACCATGTATTAACGAAAATAGATTATTGATAAGAACAGGAACATAATTTATTTTTTAACTATCAGCTATATGTCTGTTACGCCCTGTATAGGTTCATACAGCTCTCAAACTTGCGTTGAAATTAAATTTAAATTGTATAGGGCATCGAGTAGAAGATTAAATTGGTCTAAAAAAAAAAAACTTCAACATGCTGTTTTCATAAAAAAAATTAATTCAATATATAGGTAGGTAATAAATATAAAAGCCCAAAACAATTTAATTCCCTGTATTTATCGCGTATGTATGCGACAATAGATTATGCATCCAATACCTAGGTATCTATAGGTAATATAATCAGACCTTTACCGCGGTGATGAACAACACCACAAACGCGGACGAATAACATAATATTATGTTAATTGTTAATGTCGCGTATGCACGCACGTGCCGGGATTTATGGTTAAGTATTAATTGCCCATATTGTATTCGTTACTATATTTATTACTATAGTATAGTACAGTGCGTTATAAATTTGAGTACGATAGCATAATATTGGTCAACACATTAACATTACGGTATATACCGACCTTCAGGTTGCTGATTTCGTTCACGCAATCCTGTACGGTTTTGAGGTCGTTGACGATGTTCCGCAAGTGTACGATTTTCAGGGCTATGTGCTCGTTGTCCGGCTGCACCAGCGCTTTGTACACCGTGCTGAACGCCCCTTTGCCCAACACCCGGTCGAAAATCACTCGCCTGCACGACTGCCGCTCGACGACGTCGGTGGTCATGATCGACGGATAACGATCGTGCGCGGTAATTAAATCGGCGCGTAACAATACAATAATTATGACAAACTAATAACTATTACTACACGTCGTGTACGACGGCGACGTAAAGAGCCGACGATATCGTTACCAATGAACGGGGCAATGTATAAACAATATTGTTATTATCAGGTATTAAAATTCACGCGAGCGCACGTCCTCGCGCATCTCTCGGAGAATCGCGGCGATCGACTGTGACAATATTACCTAATCGAATGACACCGTCCGATCGTCCAGGCCAAACTGCAGTCGTCGGTGGGTACGACACGGTAATGTGTGGAGAAATTATTATACTGTGCGGACCGATAACCCGACTCGCAATACCGCACGTATACTAATCGCACGATATAAGCGACTGTATACACATTTTTCACGCCGCCGCAATGTCAATATTATTATATATAATACTACTAGTAATAATAAATAATAATAATAATGCAATAATTATATCGTTCGGACCAGTGTTTCCCAACTGGTGGACCGTGGACCTATCCCGAGTGGTCCGTGAATGAAAAAAAATTTAACTTAAACAAAAAAAAAACGAGCGAAATTATTATACACAATATTTATATTTTTTGTTTACGGCTTAGCGCCGCCCTACAGCCAGATAATAATAATACAGCGCTTTCGCAACCGATGACGATGCACGCGTACAATATGTAGGTAACTATAAAAGTATAAAAAATTAGTCGTACAAAGAGGCCCCCCTTTTCATTCAACTCGGGTCGTGGTCCGCGACGGCGAAAGATTTATAGAAGCGCGGTCCATGCCTATAGTGTTGAGTTGGGAACCACTGGTTTAGACTGTTTAGAGCGTTCGCCGTATCGTTGGGTATTATTGTTAATAATATGATATCATTATTATGTCCTGTAACATCGCAGTACGACGGCTACCTACTTCAATATCATAGTCGTCGTGGCCTGTACGTACGTACCTGGTACCTAATCCGCGTACGTGTATACCTATATCATATTATTATACAGCGAGTACCTATCCCCCCCCCCCCCCCATCGCCGTCGGTCGGATGATAATAATGACATTTAACGGTATGCGAAATTTTAAAACATGTCACGGCGCATTTACCATCCGACTATCTTATCACATACAAGATATATGATAACAAGTTAACATTGATAACAAATTTGAATTTTGTTAATTACAGTGCTAATTATTGTTAATTTTATTTCCCCTCTACAATTATTAGTTATTACAATTTACAATACTTATCATTAACCTATTAATTTCAATTAAGAATGGAAGGTTTAAATTCTAAGGTACCTGTCGTAACATAATTAATATGTATAATATTTATTTATAACAGTTATTGCAATTAGTTGGCACAAATTTTATATGTCAATGTCAACATTTCGGTGGTTTGTCATAACTAACATTAGTACGTTTTTGTTTTTTAATATTTATAATGCCCTGTATGGCTGTATTTAAGTGTGCATTTTAGTCATATG